>JAKWBO010000260.1:65000-69476 GCA_034336685.1 Luscinia luscinia | reverse complement strand
TATCTAGCACAGAAATCTGCACGACGATAACTATAATTCATTCATCCATCATCCGTCCATCATCCATCCATCTACCATCCATCATCCTCCATCCATAATTCATCTATCATCCATCTATCATCTATCTATCTATCATCTATCTATCTATTCATTCATCTATCTATCTATCTATCTATCTCATCTATCTATCTATCTATCTATCATCTCATCTATGTATCTATCATCTCATCTATCTCTCTATCTATCTACGTATCTATCTATCTATCTATCTATCTATCATCTATCATCTATCTATCTATCATGCTTGCATCATCTATCTATCATCATTCATCTATCTATCGTCTATCATCTATCATTCTTCCATCTATCATCTAACATCTATCTATTCATTATCTCATCTATCTATCTATTCATCTATCTATTCATCTATCTATCATATCATTCATCTATCTATCTATCTATCTATCTATCTATCTATCTATCTATCTATCTATCTATCTATCTATCTATCTATCTATCTATCATCTATCATCCATCTATCTCATTCCATTCATCTATCTATCTATCTATCTATCTATTCATCTATCTATCTATCTATCTATCTATCTCATCTATCTATCTATCTATCTATCTATACATCTATCATCTCCATTCATCTATCTATCTTCATCTATCATATCATCTATCATCTATCTATCATTCATCTATCTCATCATCTATCTATCTATCTATCTATCTCATCTATCTATCTATCTATCTATCTATCTATCTATCTATCTATCATCTATCTATCATTCATCTATTCATCTATCTATCTATCTATCTATCTCATCTATTCATTCATCTATCTATCATCCATCTATCATCATCTATCTATCTATCTATCTATCTATCTATCTATCATCTATCTATTATCTCATCTATCATCTATCTATCTCTCTTCATCTAGTATATTCGATCTATCTAACAATCTATCATCTATCTATCTCTCCATCTCGTATATCGATCTCATCTAACAATCTATCATCTATCGATCTACTTATATATCGATCATTCATCTCTTCCATCTATCTATTCTATCTATCTATCTATCTATCTATCTATCTCTTCTCCATCTATCTATCTATCTATCTATCATCTATCTATCTCTCTATTAGTCTACCTATATATCATGTATCTATCATCTATCTCTTCTATCTATCTACCTATCTGCAATCTCATCATCTGCTTCCTATCTATGTATCATCTATACATTCATCTCTCTCATCTATGTATCATCTCTTACATCTATCTCTCTCATCTATCATCTATCATTCATCTATCTATCATTCATCTATCTATCATCTCATCTATCTATCTATCTATCTATCTATCTATCTATCTATCTATCTATAATTCATTTATTATCTATCTATCATCTATCTATCTATCTATCTATCTATCTATCTATCTATCTATCTATCTATGTCTATCTCTTTCTATCTATCTATCTATCTCTCTCTATCTATCTATCATCTATCTATCATCCATCTATCTACGAAATCTATCTATCTATCTATCTATCTATCTATCTATCTATCTATCTATCTATCTATCATTCTAATCATATATAATTCATCTATTCATCTCTCCATCTATCTATTCATCTCTTCATCTATCTATTCATTCTATCTATCATCATTCATCTATCTATCTATCTATCTATCCATCTATCTATCTATCTATCTATCTATCTGCTATTCTATCATCGATCTATGTATCATCTATATATTCATCTCTCCATCTATCATATATCATTCATCTCTTCATCTATCATCTATCATTCATTCATCTATCTATCTATCTATCTATCTATCTATCTATCATTCTTCCATCTATCTCTACTCATCTAAACTGTCCTCTATACATCTACCTTCTTTCTAATCCTACTTTTAGACAATAATCAATCTATGCATCTATCTATCATCTATCATCTATCTATGTATCATGTATCTATCTCTTCATCTACATTCATCTATCATCTATACATTCTATCTATCATCCATCTATTCATTCATCTATCTATCTATCTATCTATTCATCTATTCATCCATCTCTCCATCTATCACCTATCTATCTATCTATCAATCTCATTCTATTCATCTATTCATCTCTCCTATCTATCTATTATCTATCATCTATCTATCTATTATACATCTACTACCTATCCAGTCATTCATCTATCATCTATCTATCTATCATCTATTCATCTATTCATCTATTTCCATTCATCTATCTATCTATCATCTGGTCAATCATGTCATCTATCTATGTATCTACCTATCTATCATTCATCTATAATCTATTCATCTATCATCTGTCAATCATCTCATCTATCTATCATCTATCATTCTTCCATCTATCATCTCATCTATCATTCATTCATCTATCATCTATCTATCTATCTATCATCTCATCTATCATTTCTTTTCATCTATCATTCATCTATCTATCGTCTATCATCTATCATCTATCTATCATCTATCTATCTATCATCTATCATCTATCTATCTATCATCTATCTCTTCTATCTATCTATCTATCTATTTTCATCTCATCTCATCTATCATCTATCTATCTCTCCAATTCATCTACGTATCTATCTATCTATCTATCTCATCTATCTATCTATCTATCTATCTATCTCTTCTATCATCTCTCTATCATCTATCTATCTATCTGCTATCTCATTCTATCTATCTATCATCTATCTATCTATCATCTATCTATCTATCTATCTATCTATCTATCTATCTATCTATCTATCTATCTATCTATCAATCTTCCATCTATCTCTTCCATCTATCTATCTATCATCTCATCAGCTATCTATCTTCATCTATCTATCTATCTATCTATCTATCATCTATCTATCTATCATCTATCCATCTATCTATCTCTCTATAAATTCATCTATCTATCAATAATCTATTCATTATCTCATCTAATATCTATCTATCTATCTATCCATCTCATCTATCTATCTCATCTATCATCTATATATCATCTATCTCATCTATCTCTTCTCATCTATTCATCTATCTATCTATCATCTATCTATAAATATCTATCTATCTATACAACATCTACCTATTCTATTCATCCATCCATCTATCTATCTATCTATCTCATCTATCTATCTTATCTATCTATTCTATCATTCATCTGTCTGTCCATCTATCATCCATCTATTATCTATCCATCTATCTATCTATCATCTATCTATTACCATCTATCTATCATCTATCTATCATCTATCTGTATATCGATCTATCTAAAATCTATCATCTATCGATCTACTCTATATATCGGTCATTCATCTATCTATCTATCTATCTATCTATCTATCTATCTCTCTATCTATCTAAATTCATCTAAATTCATCTATCTATCTATCTTCCATAGCTCTACCTACATCATGTATCTCTCTATCTATCTCTTCTATCTATCTACCTATCTGTAATCTATCATCTGCTTCTATCTTTATATCATCTATAAATTCATTTCTCTATCTATCATCTATCATCTATCTATCTATCATTCTATCTATCTATCATTCATCTATCTATCTATAATCTATCAATTATCTATCATCTCATCTATCTCTTCTATCTCTCTCCATCTATCTATCTATCTATCTGCCATTCATTCTATCTATCATCTATTCTAATTCATCTATCTCATCTATCTATCTATCTATCTATTCTATCTATCTATCTATCTATCTACCATCTATCATCTATCATTCTATCTATGTATCATCTATACATCTATCTCTTCATCTATCATCTATCTTCATCTATCTATCTATCATCCATCTATCTATCTATACATGTATCTTCCATCTATCATTTCCATTATCTCATCTATCTATCTATCTATTTCATTCATCTATCTATCTCTCCATCTATTATTCTATCATTTCATCCATCTATCTATCTATCACTCATCTATCTATATGTATCATTCATCTATCTATTCTATCTATCTAATGATCTATCTATCTCATCTATCTATCTATCTATCATCTATCTCATCTATGTTCTGTCATCTCATCTATCTATCTATCTATTCATTACCTATCTATCTCATCTATCATCTATCTATCTATCATCTATCTATTACTCATCTATTATCTATCATCTATCTATCTATAATTCATCTATCACCTATCCAGCTATCTATCATTCTATCTATCTATCATCTATTCTATCATCTAGCTATCTATCCATCTCATCTATCTATCTATCTCATCTATATTCTATCTATCTATCTATCTATCTATCTATGCATGTATCTACACATCTATCTCTTATCTATAATTATCTATCTATCATCTGTCTATCATTCTATCTATCTATCATTCTATCATTCATTCATCTATCATTCATCTATCATCTAAATTCATCTATCATCTATCTATCCATCTATCATCTA
>JAKWBO010000260.1:47500-57500 GCA_034336685.1 Luscinia luscinia | reverse complement strand
TATCTATCTATCATCTATCTATCTATTCTATTCATTCATCTATCTATCTATCTATCTATCTATCTATCCATCTATCATCTATCATATCTATCTATCTATCTATCTATCTATCTATCTATCATCTATCTATATTATTCATTCATCATCTATCTATCATCTATCTATCTATCATCTATCATCTTCCATCTATCATTCATCTATCATCTATCCATCTATCTATCTATCTCATCTATCTATTCATCTATCTATCTATCTATCTATCTATCTATTCTATCTCATCTATCTATCTATCTATCTTATCTATCTATCATTCATCTATCTATCTATCTATCTATCTATCTATCTATCTATCTATCTATCATCCATCTATCTATCTATCTATCTATCATCTATCTATCTATCTATCTATTCATCTATTCATCTATCTATCCATCTATCTATTCATCTATCTATCTATCTATCTATCTATCATCTATCTATTCATTCATATCTATTCATCTATCATTCATCTATCATCCATCTATCTATCATTCATCTATCTATCTCATCTATCTATCTATCATCTATCTATTCTATCTATCTATCTATCTATTCATCTATCTATCATCTATCTATCTATCTATCTATCATTCTATCTATCTATCTATTCATCTATCTATCTATCCATTCATCTATCTATCTATTCATCTATCTATCTATCTATCTATTCTATCTATCTATCTATTCATCTATCTATCTATCTATCTATCTATCTATCTTATCTATCTATCTATCTATCATCTATCATCTATCTATTATCTATCTATCTATCTATTCTATCATATCATCTATCATCTATCTATCCATCTATCATCTATCTATCTCATCTATCTATCTATTCATCTATCTATCTATCTATCTATCTATCTATCTATTCATCTATCTATCTATCTATCTATCATTCATCTATCTATCTATCTATCTATCTATCTATCTATCATCTATCTATCTATCTCATCTATCTATCTATCTATCTATCTATCTATCTATCTATCTATTCATCTATCTATCATCTATACATCATCTATCTATCTATCTATTCCATCTATCTATCTATCCATCTATCTATCATCTATCTATCATATATCTATCTATTCATCTATCTATCTATCTATCTATTCATTCATCTATCTATCTATCATCTATCTATCTATCTATCATTCATCTATTATCTATCTATCTATCTATCTATCTATCTCATCTATCTATCATCTATCATTCATCTATCTATCCATCTATCTATCTATTCATCTATCTATCTATCTATCTATCTATCTATCTATCTCATCTATCTATCTATCTATCTATCTATCTCATTCTATCTATCTATCTATCTATCTATTCTATCTATCTATCTATCTATCATCTATCTATCTATCTATCTATTCATCCATCTATCTATCTATCTATCTATCTATCTATCATCTATCTATCTCATCTATCTATCTATTCATCCATCTATCTATCTATCTATCTATCTATCTATCTCATCTATCTATCTATCTCATCTATCTATCTATCTATCTATCATTCATCTATCTATCATATCATCTATCTATCTATCTATCTATCATCTATCTATCATATCATTCTATCTATCTATCTTCATCTATCTATCTATTCTATCTATCTATCTATCTATCTATCTATCTATCTATCTATCTATCTATCTATTCATCTATCTATCTATCTCTATCTATCTATCTTCATCTAATCTATTATCTATACATTCATGCATCTATCTATCTATCTATCATTCATCATCTATCTATCTATCTATCTATCATCTATCTATCATTCATTCTATCTATTATCATATCTATCTATTCATCTATCTATCTATCTCATCTATCTATCTATTCATCTATCTATCTATCTATCTATCATCTATCATCTATTCTATCTATCTATCATCTATCTATTCATCTATTCATCTATCATCTATCTATCTATCTATCTATCTATCTATCTATCTATCTATCATCTACATCTATTCATTCTATCTATTCTATCTATCTGTCTATCTATCATCTATCTATCTATCATCTATCATATCTATCTATCTCTTCTATCTATCTCTCTATCTATCTCTTATCATCTATGCGTCTATATGCTATCTATCATCTATATCATCATCTATCTATCATCTATCATCTCATTCATCTATCTATTCTATTCATTCATTCATCTATCTATCTATACATTCATCTATCAATCTATTCATTCATCTATCATTCCATCTATCTATCTATCTATTCTATCTATCTATCTATCCATCTATCTATCTATCTATCTATCTATCTATCTATTCATTCTATCTATATATCATTCATCTATCTATCTATCTATCTATTATTCATTCTATCTATCTATCTATCTATCATCTATTCATCTGTTCTATCAATCATCCATCTATCTATGTATCTATCATTCATCTATCTATCTATGTATCTATCTATTCATCTATCTATCTTACATCTTATTCTATCTATCATCTGTCAATTCATCTATGTATCTATCATCTCATCTCTATCCATCTATCATCCATCTATCATCTATCTATCTATCCATTCATCTATCTAATCTATCATTCATCTATCTATCTATCTATCTATCATCTATCTATCTAATCATCTATCTATCTATCCATTCATCTATCTATCTATCTATCTATTCATCTCATCTCATCTATCTATCTATCTATCTATCTATCTATCTATCCATCTATCTATTCATTCATCTATCTATCTCTATCTATCTATCTATTATCTATCATTCATCTATCTATCATATCATCTATCATATCATCTGCCATCTATCATCTATCTATAATCTATCAATCTATCATCTATTCTATCTATCTCATTCTATCTACCTATCTATCTATCTATCTATCTATTCATCTATCTATCTATCTATCTATGTATCTACTCTATCTATCATCTATCTAGAATTCATTCTATCTATCATCTGTCTATCATCTATCTATCTATCATCTATCATCTCTTCCATCTATCTATCCATCTATCATATATCTATCTATCTATCATCTATCTATAATTCATCTATCTATCTATCTATCTATCTCATCTATCATCCATCTCATCTATAATTCATCTATCATCTCAATCATCTATCTATCTATCTATCATCTATCTATCTATCTATCTATCTATCTCTATCTATCTATCTATCATCTATCTACGTATCTATCTATCATCTATCTATCTATCTGTCTCATCTATCTATCTATTCTATCTATCTATCTATCTATCATCTATTATCTATCATTCATCTATCTATCATCTCTTCTTCATCTATCTATCATTCATCTATCATCTATCTATCATCAATTCATCATTTATCTATCATGTATCTATCTATCATCTCATCTATCTATCTATTCATTCATCTATCTATCTATCTCTTCATCTATCTCTATCTATCTATACATCATTCTGCTCTTCAGCTATCTATCATCTATCTAATGTCATCTATTCATTCATCTATCTATCTATCATTCATCTATCTATCTATCATTCATCTATCTATCTATCTTCTATCTATCATTCATCTATTCATCTATCTATCTATCTTCATCTATCTATCTATCTATCTATCTATCTATCTATCATTCATCTATCTATCTATCTATCTCTTCTATAAATTCATCTATCTATCATCTATCTATTCATTACTCATCTAATATCTATCTATCTATCTATCTATCTATCTATCATCTATAGATCATCTATCTATCTATGTTTCCATCTATCTATCTATCTATCTATCAATCATTCATCTATATATCATCTATCCATCTATACATATCATCTATTCATTCATTCATCTATCTATTCATCTATCTATCTATCTATTCATTCATCTATCTCTCTATCTATCTATCATCTATCTATCTATCTATCTATCTATCATTCATCTATCTATCTATCTCTTCTATAAATTCATCTATCTATCATCTATCTATCTATCATTCATCTAACATCTATCTATCTATCTATCTATCATCTATTCTATCATCTATCTATTATCTATCTACTCATCTATCAGTCTATCGATTTATCTAATCATCTATCATCTATCGATCTACTTTCATCTATCATCTATCTATCTATCTATCTATCTATCTATCTATCTCTGCCATTCATCTATCTATCATCTATGTATCTCTCTATTATTCTATCTATTATCATGTATCATCTATCTATCTCTATCTATCGATCTATCTATCTGCAATCTATCATCTCATTCTATCTATCTATGTATCATCCTTATATTCATCTCTCTATCTATCATCTATCATTCTATCTATCATATCATCTATCTATCATTCATCTATCCATCTATCTATAATCTATCTATCATCTCATTCATTATCTATCTATCCATCTATCTATCTATCTATCTATCTATCTATCTATCTCTATCTATCTATCTCATCTATCATCTATCTATCATCTATTCATCTATCATCTATCATCTAACATCTATCTATCTATCTATCTATCTATCTATCTATCTATTCATCTATCTATCTATCATCTATCTATCTATCTATCTATCATTCTATCATCTATCTATCTATCTATTCATCTATCTATCATTTTATCTATCTATCTCTATTCTATCTATCTATGTATCTATCTATCTATCTATTCATCTATCTATCTATTCATCTATCATCTATCTATCATCTATCTATTTCATTATCTATCATTCTTCCATCTATCTTATCTCATCTATCTATCATTCTATCATAATTCATCTATCATCTATCTATCTATCTATCTATCTATCTATCCATCTATCTATCTACATTCATCTATCTATCTATCTATCTATCTATCATCTATCTATCTATCTTATCCATCTATCTATCTATCTATCTATCCATCTATCTATCTATCTATCTATCTATCTATCTATCTATCTATCTATCATCTATGTATCTATCTATCTATCTATCTCTATCATTCATCTATCTATCTATCTATCTATCTATCATTATCTATCTATCATCTATCTATCTATCTATCTCATTCTATCTATCTATTCATCTATCTATCATCTATCTATTCATCTATCTATCTATCTATCTCTCTATCTATCTATCTATCTATCTATCTATCTATTCATCTATTCATTCATCTATCTATCTATCTATCTCATCTATCTATCTATCATCTATCTATCTATCTATCTATTCATTCATCTATCTATCTATCCATCTATGTCATCCATCTATCTATTCATCCATCTATCAATCATCCATCTATCTAATCATGTATCTATCTATCATCATCTATCTATTCATCCATCTATCTATTATCTATCTATTTATCTATTCTATCATCTCATCTCATCTATCCATCTATCTATCTATTCATCTATCTATCTATCTATCTATCTATCTATTCATCTCATCTCATCTATCTATCTATCATCTATCATCTATCTATCTATCTATCTATCTATCTCTATCATTCATCTATCTATCATCTATCTATAATCTATCATTCATTCATCTATCTATCTATTCATCTATCTATCTATCTATCTATTCATCTATCTCTTCATCTATCTATCTATCTATTCATCCATCTATCTATCATCTATCATCCATTCTATCTATCTATCTCATTCATCTATCTATCTATTCATCTATCTCATCTATCATCTATCTATCTCATCTATCTATCTATCTATCTATCTATCTATCTATCTATCTATCTATTCATCTATCTATCTATCTATCTCTCTATCTATTCATTCATCTATCTATCTATCTATCATTCATCTATCATTCATCTATCATTCATCTATCTATCATCTCATTCATCTATCTATCTATCTCTATCTATCTATCTATCTATCATCTGCTATCTATCTATCTATTCTATCATCTTCCATCTATCTATCTATCTATCTATCTATCTATCATCTATCTATGTATCTATCATTCATCTATCTATCTATCTCATCTATAAATTATCTATTCCATCTATCTATTCTATCATTCATCTATTCATCTATTCATATCATCTATCATCTATCCATCTATCTATCTATCTATCATCATCTATCCATCTATCATCCATTCATCTATCTCTTCATCCATCTATCTATCCATATCCATCTATCTATCATCTATCATCTATCTATCTATGTATCCATCTATCTATCTATCATTCATCATCTATCTATCTATCATCTATCATCTCGTATCTATTATATATCTATCATCTATCTATTCATTATCTATCTATCTATCTATCTATCATCTCATCTATCATTCATCTATCATATCATCTATCATCTAACATCTATCTAAATTCATCTATCTATCTATCTCTCATCTATCTATCTATCATCTATCTATCTATCTATCTATCATCTATCATCTATCTATCTATCATCTATCTATCATTCATCATCTATCTATCTATCTCTTCTATCTATCTATGTATCTACTCTATCTAGCTTTCATCTATAATTATTCATCTATCATCTGTCTATCATCTATCTATCTATTATCTATCATTCTCTATCTATCTTTTCTATCTATCTTTTCTATCATTCATCTATCATCCATCTATCTCTCTCCATCTATCTATCTATCTGCCATCTATCTATCTATCATCCATCTATCATCTATCTGTCTATCTATCTCTTCTATCTATCTATCATCTGTCCATCTATCTGTCATCTGTCTATCTATCCATCTATCATCTATGTATCTACCTATCTATCTATCTCTCTATCATCAATTCATCTACCTATCTATCCAACTATCATGTATCTATACATCATCTATCTATTCATCTCTCCATCTATCTATTCTATCTATCTATCATCTATCATCTATCTATCTATCATCTATCTATCTATCTATCATCTATCTCTTCTATCTAAATCTATCTCTATCAATCTACTCTTCCATCTAATCTCATTCTTAGATAAATCTCAATCTATGCATCTATCTATCATCTATCATCTATCTATGTATCATCTATCTACTATCTATCTATCTATCTATCATCTATCTATCTATCTATCTATCTATCTATCTAGCTACATCTATTCATCATCTATCTATCTATCCATCTATCATCTATCTATCATCTATCTGTATATCGATCTATCTAGCAATCTATCATCTAGCGATCTACTCTATATCGATTATCTATCTCTTCTATCTATCTAATTGTCTATCATCTATCTATCTCTCTATTTTTCTACCTATACATCATGCATCTATCATCTATTCTTCATCTATCTACGTATATGCTATCTATCATCTGTCATCTATCCATCTATCATTCTATCTATTCTATCTCTATCTATCATCTATCATGATCTATCTATGATTCATCTATCATCTATCTATCTATCTATCTATCTATCTATTCATCTATCTATCTATCTATCATCTATTCATCTATCTATCTATCTATTCATCATCTATCTATCTATCTATCTCATCTATGTATTCTTCTATCTATCTATCTATCTATCTCAAATCTATCATCTATCTATTTCATCTATCTATTTTATCTATCTTCATCTATCTATCTCATCTATCTAGCTATCTATCATCTATTCATTCTATCTATCTATCTATCTATCTCATCTATCTATCTATCTATCTATCTATCATCTATGCATCTACCTATCTATCTATCTCTTCATCATGTATCTCTTCTACATCTATCTCATCTATATATCATCTATCTATTCTATCTATCTATCTCTATTCATTCATTCATCTATCTATCTATCTATCTATCTATCTATCTCATCTATCTATCTATCATCTATCTCTTCTATCTATCATCTATCATCTATCTGTCTATGATCTATCTATCTATCTATCTCGTCTATCTATCTATCTATCTCATCTATCATTCTTCTATCTATCTCTTCATCTAAATTCATCTCTATCAATCTATCTATCTATCTAATCTAGTCTTTAGACAACTATCAATTCATGTATCTATCTATCATCTATCATCTATCTATATATCATCTAATTCAGTATCTATCTATTCATCTATCTATCTATCTATCTATCTATCTATGCATTCATCTATCTATCTATTTCATCTATCTATCATCTATCTATCATTCATCTATCATCCATCTGTATATCGATCCATCTAGCAATCTCATCTAGTGATCTACTCTATACATCGTATCATCTATCTCTTCCATCTATCTATCTATTCTATCATCTATCTATCTCTCCATTAGTCTACTCTATACATCATGTATCTATCATCTATCTCTATATCTATCTACGTATCTGCTATCTATCATCTGCTACTCATCTATCTATGATCTATCTATCTATCTCTCTATCTATCATCTATAATAATTCATCTATGATCCATCTATCTATCTATCTACCTATAATTCATCTATCATCTATCTATCATTCATCTATCTATCTATCTATCTATCGATCTATTCATTCATCTATCTTCCATCCATCTATCTATCTATTCATCTATCTCTTCCATCTACTCAATTCATCTATCTATCTATCATTCATCTATCTCCATCATCTATCTATTCATTCATCTATCAATTCATTCATCTATCATCTATCTATCATCCATCTATCTATCTATCTATCAATTCATCTATCTATCTATCTATCTATCTATCTATCTATCTATCATCTATCTATCTAATCTTCTGTCTATCTATCTATCTATCAATTCCATCTATCTATCTATGTATCTATAATTCATCTATCATCTATCATCTATCTATCTAACATCTATCTATCTATCTATCTATAATTCAATCTATCTATATTACATCTATCATGTATCAATTCATCTATCATTCTATCTGCTATTCTATTCATCTATAATTTATTCCATCTATCCATATCATTTATCTATCTATCTATCTATCTATATATTCTATCTATCTATCTATCTATCTATCTCATCTATTCTATTCTATCTATCTATCTATCTCTTCATCTATCTATCTATCTATCTAGCTATCTATCATCTATTCCATTCATCTATCTATCTATCTATCTATCTATCTATCATTCATCTATCATCTATGTATCTACCTATCGATCTATCTCTTCTATCATTCATCTATCTATCTATCTATTCCATTCATCGATCTATCTATTCTATCTATCTATCTCATCTATCTATCTATCTATCTATCTATCTATCTATGTTCTATCTATTCATCTATCTATCTATCTATCATATCATCTTCATCTCTCTCCATCTATGATCCATCTATCATCTATCAGTTGATCAATCTTCTATGTATCTATCTATCTCTTCTATAAATATTCTATCTATCTATCTATCTGTCTATCTATCTACTACTCTGTCTATACATCATACATTCATCTATCTCTCTATGCATCTATCTATCTATCTATCATCTATCTATCTATCATCTATC
This sequence comes from Luscinia luscinia, assembly GCA_034336685.1. NCBI lineage: Eukaryota > Metazoa > Chordata > Aves > Passeriformes > Muscicapidae > Luscinia > Luscinia luscinia. The sequence continues at coordinate 47,996 of JAKWBO010000260.1, read as the reverse complement.
AATCTATCTATCTATCGCTATGCTTCATCTATCATCTATCTATGTATCATTCTACATATTCATCTCTTCTATCTATCATCCATTCATCTATCTATCTATCTATCTATCATGTTTCTATTTATCTCTTCATCTAAATTCATCTCTATCTATCTACTCTCAATCTAAATCTCATTTCTACTACAAATTCATCAATCTATGTATCTATCTATCATCTATCATCTATCTATGTATCATTCATCTATACATCTCTACCATCTATCATCTATCTGTCATCTATCTATCTATCTACTCATCTATCTATCTATCTCATCTATCTGTCTATCTAATTATCATGTATCTATCTATTTCATTCATCTATCTATCTCTGATCTATCTATCTATCTATCTATCTATCTATCTATCTATCATCTATCTATCTATTCTATTCATCTATGATCCATCTGTGATCTGTCTATCTCTCATCTATCATCTACGCATCTATCATCTAAATATCTAT
>JAKWBO010000260.1:40000-42500 GCA_034336685.1 Luscinia luscinia | reverse complement strand
TCATCTATCTATCTATCTATTCATCTATCTATTCATCTATCTATCTATTCATCTATCTATCTATTCATCTATCTATCTATCTATCTATCTATCTATCTATCTATCTATCTATCTATCTATCTATCTATCTATGTATCATCTATCATACATCTATGTATCATCTATATATCTATCTCTCATCTATTCATCTATCTATCTATCTATCTATCTATCATATCTTCTATCTATCTCATCTATCTAAATTCATCTCTCTATCTATCTACTCTATACAATTCTATTTCTAGATAATCCATCAATCCATGTATTCTATCTATCATCTATCATCTAAATCTATGTATCATCTATCTATCTATCTCTTCTATCTATCATTAATCTATAATTCTTCTAATTGTCTATCATCTATCTATCTATCTATCTATCTATGTATCTATCTATCTATCTATCTATCATTTATGGATTCATAATTCATCTATCATCTATCTATCATCCATCTATCATCTCTTCCATCTATCATCTATAATTTAGCTTCAATTCTAATTCATCTCTTCTTCTATCTATCTATCTATCTATCATTCATCTATTCATTATCTATCTATCTCTTCCATTCTATCTATCTATCTGCTATCTATGGTCTATCTCTGATCTATCTATCTATCTATCTCATCTATCTATTCTATGTATCTGCTATCTATGATCTATCTGTGATCTATCTATCTCTCCATCTATCTTCTACTTCATCTATCATCTAATATTAATCTTTCCATCTATTTTATCATCTATCTATCTCTTCCATCTAAATTCATCTGATCTATCTATTCATCTCTTCTATCTATTTTACTTTCTATCTATCTATCTCTTCCATCTATTCTATCTATTATCTATCATCTCATCTATGTATCATCTATCTATCTATCTCTTCTATCTATCATCTATTATACTCTATCTATTTTTCTATCATTCTATCATCTCATCTATCTATCTATCATCCATCTATCTAGCTATATATATCTATCATCCATCTATCATCATCTATCTATGATCCATCTAGCTATCAATCTATCATTCTTCTATCTACTATCTATCATGTATCTATCTATCATCTATCTATTCATAATTCATCTATTATCTATCTATCCATTCATCTATCTATCTCATCTATCTATCTATCTATCTCATTCATCTATCTATCTATCATTCATCTATCTATCTATCATCTATCTATCTATCATCTATCTATCTATCTCATCTATCTATCATATCTATCTATCTATCTATCTATTCTATCTATCTATCTATCTATCTATCTATCTCATTCTATCTATCTATCTATCTATCTATCTATCTATCTATCTATCTATCTATCTATCTATCTCATCTTCTATCTATCTATGTATCATCTACCTATCATCTCTTTCTATCTATCATCTATAATCTAATCATCTATCATTCTTCTATCATTCTTCTATCTATCTCTTCCATCTAAATCTATTCTTCCATCTATCTATTTCTCTATCTAATCTTACTTCTCTATGTATCTATCAATCTCATCTATCTATCTATCACGACACTAATTAATGTATTATGTACTATTCTGTCCTTCCATCTATCATCGATTCTTATGTATCTATCATTCTATCTATCATTCTATCTATCTATCTATCTCATCTATCTATCTATCTATCTATCTATCTATCATCTATCTATCTATGTATCTATCATTCTTCTATTCATCTCATCTCTTAAATCTATCTCATCTATCTGTCTACTCTATCTATTTAACATCTATCCATTCTTTCATCTAAATTCATCTCTTCTATCTATTTTATTCTCAATCTATTTTATTTCTATCTATCTATCTCTTTCTGTCTATCTATCTATCATCTATCATTCATCTATGTATCATCTATCTATCTATCTCTTCTATCTATCATCTATCTATCTATCTATCTATCCATCTATCATTCATCTATCTATCATCTATCTATCTATCTATTCTATCTATCTATCTCATCTATCTATCTATCTATCTATCATCTATCTATCTATTATCTATCATCTATCTATCTATCTATAATATCTATCTATCAATCCATCTATCATATCATCTATCTATCATTCAGTCTATCTATCTATCAAATCTCTATCTATCATCTATTCATTCATCTCATTTATCTTCTATCTATCTATCTATCTATCTATCTATCTATCTATCTATCTATCTATTCATCTATCTATCATCTACTTCATCTATCTCTATCTATCATCTATAATTCCATTATCTATCATTCTATCATTCTTCTATCTATCTCTTTCTATCTAATCTATTCTTCTATCTATCTATTTCATCTATCTAATTACTTCATCTATGTATCTATCATCCATCTCATCTATCTATCTATCATTATACTATCTATTCATTACTATCTCATCTATCCATCTATCATCTATCTTATGTATCTATCCTATCTATCATTCTATTCATTCATCTATCTATCTATCT
>JAKWBO010000260.1:20000-22500 GCA_034336685.1 Luscinia luscinia | reverse complement strand
ATCCATCTAGCTATCAATCTATCATTCTTCTATCTATCATCTATCATGTATCTATCTATCATCTATCTATTCATCATCTATCTATTATCTATCTATCTAGTATTCTATCTATCTATCTATCTATCTCATCTATCTATCCATTCATCTATCTATCTATCCATCTCATCTATCTATCTATCATTCATCTATGTATCAAACATCTATCTATCTCTCTATTCATCTATCATCTATCTATCTATCTATACTATCTCTCTATGAATTCATCCATTATACATCTATCTATTATCTAGTCTATCTCATCTATCAAAATTCATCCATTCATCTATCTATCTATCTATTCTATCTATCTATCTATCATCTATCTATCTATCTATCTATCTATCTATCTATCTATCTTCTATCTATCTATCATCATCTATCTATCATTCATCTATCTATCATCTATCATCTATCTATCTATCATTCTATCTATCATTCTATCTATCTATTCTATCTATCTAATTCTATTCTTCTATCTATCTATTTCTCTATCTATCTTACTTCATCTATCTATCTATCATTCATCTATCTATCTATCATCATCATCAATCATGTATCATGTATCTATCTGCTCTTTCCATCTATCATTGATCTCTATGTATCTATCTATCTATCATTCATTCTATCTATCTATCTATCTATCTATCTATCTATCTATCTATTCATCTATCTATCTATCTATCTATCATTCTTCTATTCATCTATCTATCAATTCATCTATCTATCTATCTACTCTATCTATCTATCATCTATCCATCTCATCTCATCTATTCATCTCATCTATCTATTCTATCTATTCTATCTTCATCTATCTATCTATCTCTCTATCTATCTATCTATCTATCTATCATCTATCTATCTATCATCTATCTATCTATCTCATTCTATCTATCTCATCTATCTATCTATCTATCTATCTTCATCTATCTATCTATCTATTCATTCATCTATCATCTCATCTATCTATCATCTATCTATCATTCATCTATCTATCTATCTATCTATCTATCTATCTCATCTATCTATCTATCTATCTATCTATCTATCTATTATCTATCATCTATCTATGCATTCATCATCATCTATCTCTTCATCTATCATCTATTATCTCATCTATCTATCTATCTATCTATTCTATCATCTATCTATCTATCTATCATTCATCTATCTATCTATCTATCTATCATCTATCTATCTATCTATCTATCATCTATCTATCTATCCATCTATCATCTATCTATCTACTCATCTATCATGTATCTATCTATCATTCCATCTATCTATCATTCATCTATCTATCTATCTATCTATCATTCTATCCATCTATCTATCTATCTATCTATCTATCTCATCTATCTATCTATCATCTATCTATTTATCTATCATCTCATCTATGTATCAAATATCTATCTATCTCTCTATTTATCATCTATCATCTATCTATCTATCTATCATATCATCTATCTATGAATTCATCTCATCTATAATATCTATCTATCTATTTAGTCTATCTATCTATCAAATCTCTACTCATCTATCTATTCATCTATCTATCTCTCATTCTATCTATCTATTCATCTATCTATCTATCTATCTATCTATATTCATCTATCTATCTATCTATCTATCTATCTATCATGTATCATCTATCTATCATTCTCTATCTATCATCTATAATCCAATCTATCTATCATTCTTCTATCATTCTTCCATCTATCTCTTCTATCTAAATTCTATTCTATCTATCTATCTATTCTCTATCTAATCTTACTCTTCTATGTATCTATCAATCCATCTATCTATCTATCACTATCATTAATCTATGTATCATGTATTATCTCGTCTCTTCCATCTATCATCGATTCTTATGTATCTATCATCTATCCATCTATCATTCTATCCATCTATCTATCTCATCTATCTATCATCTATCTATCTATGTATCTATCATTCTTCTGTCTCATTCTATCCTTACCCATCTATCTATCTGTCTACTCTATCTATTTTACATTATCTATCTCATTCTTCTATCTAATCCATCTCTTTCCATCTATTTTATCTCTTAATCTATTTTATCTATCTCTATCTATCTATCTCTCTTCTGTCTATCTATCTATTCATTCCATTATCTATCTATGTATCATCTATCTATCTATCTCTTCATCTATCACTATTCTATCTATCTATCTATCTTCTATCTATCATCCATCTATTTCATTATCCATTCATCTATCTATCTCTTGACTATCTATCTATCTATCTATCCATCTCATCTATTCTATCTATTGGCCTATCTATCTATCTTCTCTATCTATCTATCTATTATCTATCTATCTATTCATCATTCTATCTGAATTCATCTATCCATTTATCTATCCATCATATTAGTCTCATCTATCTATCAATCTCTATCCATCATCTATTCATTCATATCTTATCTCTTCCATCTACTCTATCCATC
>JAKWBO010000260.1:7500-15000 GCA_034336685.1 Luscinia luscinia | reverse complement strand
TTCAATCATCTATCTCATCTATCTATCATCTATCTGTCTATCATTCTATCTATCTATCTATCTGTCTATTTCATCTATCTATCTATCTATCTATCATCTCTTCTATCTACTCTTCTATCTAATTCTACTTCTTAGATAAATCTATCAATCCATGTATCTATCTATCATCTATCATCTATCTATGTATCATTCATCTATCTATCTATTCTTCTATCTATCATTCATCTATCATTCTATCTAGCTGTCTATCATTCTATCTATCTATCTATATATTCATTACATCTATCTATCTATCTATCTATCTATCTATCATCTATCATCTATTCATTCTATCTATCATCCATCATTAATCTGCATCTATGTATCTATCTATAGTCTATCATTCAGTATCTATCTATCTATCTATCTATCTATCTATCATCTATCATTCATCTATCTATCTATCAATCTATCTATCATTCATCTATCTATTCTTCTATCTATCTGTCTATCATCTATCATTCTTTCCATCTATCATCTATCTGTCTATCATCTATCTATCTATCTATCTGTCTATCTATATCTATCTATCTATCATTCTTCTATCTATCTCTTCCATCTAAATTCATCTCTATCAATCTACTCTTCTATCTAATTCTACTTTTAGATAAATCTATCAATCCATGTATCTATCTATCATCTATCATTCATCTATGTATCATCTATCTATCTATCTCTTCCATCTATCATCTCATCTATCATCTATCTAGCTGTCTATCATTTCCATTCATCTATCTATATCTATCATACATCTATCTATCTATCTATCTATCTATCTATCTATCTATCTATCTGCATTCATCATCTATCATCTATTCATTCTATCTATCAATCCATCATTAATCTGTTATCTATGTATCTATCTATAGTCTATCATCTCAGTATCTATCTATCTATCTATCTATCTATCTATCATTCATCTATCTATCTATCATTCTATTCATCTATCTATCTATTTCTATCTATCTGTCTATCATCTATCATTCTATCCATTCATCTATCTATCTATCTATCTATCTACCATCTATCTATCATTCATCTATCTATCTATCTATCATTCTATCTATCATTCTATCTATTCTATCTATTCTATCTATCTATCTCTATCCTATCTCATCATCTATTCATTCTCTATTTGTCTATCATTATCTATCTATTCATCTATCTATTCTATCTATCTATGTATCATTCATCTATCTATCTATCATCTATCTATCTATCCATTCATCTATCTATCTATCTATCTATTCATCTATCTATCTATACATATCATCTATCTATCTCATCTATCTATCATTCATCTATCTATCTATCTATCTATCTATCTATCTATCTATCTATCATTCATCTCATCTATCATCTATCTATCATTCATCTATCTATCTATCTATCTATCTATCTATCTATCTATCTATCTATCTATCTATCTATCTATTCATCTATTCATCTCATCTATCTATCTATCCATCTATCTATCTATCTATCATCTATCTATCTATCATTCATCTATCTATCATCTATCTATTCATTATCTATCTATCATCTATCTATTCATCCATCTATCTATCTATCCATCTATCTATCTATCATCTATCTATCCATCTATCTATCTATCTATCTATCTATCTATGCATCTATCATTCATCTATCTAATCTTCTGCTATCTATCTATCTATCATCTATCTATCTATCTATCTATCTATAATTCATCTATTTATCTATCATCTCATCTATCTAATCATCTATCTATCTATCTATCTATAATCTCAATTCATCTATATACATCTATCACGTATCGAATCTCATCTATCATCTCATCTGCTATCTATTCATCTACAATCTATTCATTCATCTATCTTATCTATTCATCTATCTATCTATCTATCTATCTATCTATCATCTATCTATCCATCCATCTCATTCATCTATCTATCTATCTCATCTATCTATCTATCATCTATCATTCATCTATCTATCTATCATCTATCTCATCTTCCATCTATCTATCTATCTATCTAGCTATCTATCATCTATTCATCTATTCATCTATCTATCCATTCATCTATCTATCTATCTATCTATCATCTATCTATCATCTATGTATCTACCTATCGATCTATCTCTTCTATCATTCATCTATCATTCATCTATCCATGATCCATCTATCTATCTCATCTATCTATCTATCTATCTATCTATCTATCATCTATCTATCTATGTTCTGTCATTCATCTATCTATCTATCACTTATCTATCTATCTATCTATTCATATATCATCTATCATTCTTCCATCTATGATCTATCTATCATCTATCAGTTGATCAATCTTCTATGTATCTATCTATCTCTTCTATAAATATTCTATCTATCTATCTATCTGTCTATCTATCTACTACTCTGTCTATACATCATACATCTATCTATCTCTCCATGTATCTATTCATTCATCTATCATCTCATCTATCTATCATCTATCAATCCATTCTATCTATCTGCTATGCTCTCATCTATCATCCATCTATGTATCATTTCACATATCTATCTCTTCCATCTATCATCCATCTATCTATCTATCTATCTATCATGCTTCTATCTATCTCTTCCATCCAAATTCATCTCTTATTTATCTACTCTCAATCTAACTCTATTTCTACATAAATCATCAATCCATGTATCTATCTATCATCTATCATCTATCTATGTATCATCTATCTATACATCTCTTCCAAACTATCATCTATCAGTCATCTATCTACTCTGTCTATCATTCATCTATCTATCCATCTATCTATCTATCTATTCATCTATCTATCTATCTGTCCATCTAATTATCGTGTATCTATCTATTTATTATCCATCTATCTCTGATCTCATCTATCTATCTATCTATCTATTCTATCTATCTATATCTATCTCATCTATCTATCTATTCATTATCTATGATCTATCTGTGATCTGTCTATCTTCCATCTATCATCTACGTATCTATCATCTAAATATTCATCTCTTCTATTAATCTATCATCTATCTATCTCTATCTAAACTATTGCTTCCATCTATTCATTCTTCCATCTATGTATCATCTATCTATCTATCTCTTCCATCTATGTATCTATTATTTCATCTTCCATCTATGTATCATCCATCTATCTATCTCTTCTATCTATCATCTATTATTCATCTATCTATCATCTATTCATCCATCTCATCTATCTATCTCTTTCATCTATCTATCATCTATGTATCTATTCATCTCATCTATGTATCTATCTATCTATCTCTATCTATAAGTTATCTCATCTATCATCTGTCTATCTTCCATCTATCTATCATCTATCATTCTTCCATCTATCATTCATCTATCATTCATCTATCTATCTATCTATCTATCATCTATATCATCTATCTATCATTCATCTATCTATCTATCATCTATCATCATCTATCTATTCATCTATCTATCTATCTCTTCCATCTATCTATCTATCATTCATTCATCTCATCTATCTATTCATCTATCTATCTATCTATCTATCTATCTATCTCATTCATCTATCTATCTATCATCTGCCTATCTATCTATTCATCTATCTATCTATCATCTATCTCATTCATCTATCTATCTATCTATGTATCTATCTATGCATTCTCATCTCATCTATCAATCATCTATCCATCCATCTATCTATTCATCTATCTATCTATCTATCATCTATCTATCATCTATCTATCATCTCATCATCTATCTATCTATTCCATTCATCTATCTATCTATCTCTCTATCTATCTATATCATACATCTATCTCATCTATCATCTATCTATCTATCTATTCATTCTATCTATCTATCATCTATCTATGTGTCTATCTCTTCTATAAATCATCTATCTCATTCATCTATTCGATTATCTATCTATCATATCTATCTATCTATTCATCTATCCATCTATCTATTCATGTATCTATCTATCATTCTATCTATACTATGTGTCTATCTATACAATATCTATCTATCTATCCATCTATTTTATCTCTTCTATCTATTCATTCCATCTATCTATCTATAGTCTATCGGTCTATCTATCTATCATCTATCTATTATCTATCTATCTATCATCTCAGCTTTCTATCTCATCTATGTATCATTCATCTATCATCTATTCTATTCATCTATCTATCTATCTATCTATCTATCATCTCATCTATCATTCATCTATCTATCTATCTATCATCTCTTCTATCTAGTTCTATCTAATAATCTATCATCTAGCTATCTACCTATCATCGATTCATCCATCTATCTCATCTATCTATCTATCTATCTATCTATCTATCTATCTATCATTCATCTATCTCCATCTATCTATGCATCTATCTATCTATCTATCATCTCTCATCTATCTATCTATCTATCTATTCATCTATCTATCTATCTATCATCATCTATCTATCATTCATCTATCTATCTATCTATCTATCTATCTATCTATCTATCATTCATCTATCTATCTTATTCATCTATTCATCTATCTATCATTCATCTTATCATCTATCTATCTATCATCCATCTATCTATCTATCTATCTATCTATCATTCATCTATCTATCTATCTATTCATCTCATTCATCTATCATCTATCATCTATCTATCTATCTATCATCCATCTATCTATCTATCATCTATCCATCTATCTATCATTCATCTATCTATCATCTATCTATCTATCTATCTATCTATCTATCATTCATCATCATTCATCTATCTATCTATCATCTCATCTATCTATCTATCTATCTATCTATCTATCTATTCATCTATCATTCATTCTATCTATCTATCTATCTATCTATCTATCCATCTATCATCTATCTATCTATCATTCATCTCATCTATCATCTATCTATCTATCTATCTATCTCATCTCATCTATCTATCTATCTATCTATCTATCTATCTATCATCTATCTATCTATCTATTCATCTATCTATCTCATCTATCTATCTATCTATCTATCTATTCATCTATCCATCTATCATCTCATCTATCTATCTATCTATCTATCTATCTCATCTATCTATCATTCATCTATCTATCTATCTATCTATCTATCTATTCATCTATCTATCTATCATTCATCTATCATCTATCTATCATTCATTCATCTATTCATCTATCTATCTCATCTATCATCTATCTATCATTCATCTATCATCTCATCTATCTATCTATCTCATCTCATCTATCTATCTATCTATCTATCTATCTATCTATATCATATGTCATCTGCCATCTATCATCTATCTATCTATCTATCTCTTCCATCTATCTATCATCTATCTATGTGTCTATCTATCTATATATCATCTATCTCTATTCTATCATTGATCTATCTCATTCAATATCTATCTATCTATCGATCTCTCCATCTATCTATTCATGCATCTATCTATCATCTATCTATACTATCATGTCTATCTATCAATATCTATTCATTCATCTATCTATCTATCTATCTATCTATTCATCTATCTATCTATCTATCAGTCTATCGATCCATCTATCTATCATCTATCTATCTATCTATCTATCTATCATCTATCATGTATTTATTCATTCATGTATCATCTATCTATCATCTATCTATTCATCTCATCTATCTATCTATCTATCTATCATCTATCTATCTATTCATCTATCATCTATCTATCATTCTTCCGTATATAGTTCTGTCTAACAATCTATCATCTAGCGATCTACTCTATACTATCTATCATCCATCCATCTCTATCTATCCATCCATCTATCCATCTATCTATCTATCTATCTATCATCCATCTATCTCTCCATCTATCTATGCATCTATCTATCTATCTATCATCTTCATCTATCTATCTATCTCTCCATCTCTATTAATCTGTCCATCTATCATCTATCTATCATCAATTCATCTATCTATCTATCTATCATATATCTATCATCATCTATCTATCTATCTCTACTTCTATCTATTCTATCTCATCTATCATTCATCTATCTATCATTCATCTATCTATCTATCTATCTATCTGCTATCTATCATCTATCATTCTATCTATGTATCATATATAGATCTATCTCTTCATCTATCATTCATCATCTATCTATCTATCTATCTATCTATCTATCTATCTATCATTCATCTATCTATCTATCATCTATCTATCTATCTATCTATCTCATCTATCTATCTATCATTCATCTATTCATCTATCTATCTATCATTCATCTATCTATCTATCTATCTATCATCTATCTATCATCTATTCATCCATTCATCTATCTATCTATCATCTATCTATCTATCCATCTATCATTCATCTATCTATCATCTATCTATCATCTATTCATCTATCTATCCATCTATCTATCATTCATCTATCTATCTATCTATCATCTATCTATCTATCTATTATCTATCTATCTCCATCTATCTATCTATCCATCTATCTATACATCTATCTATCTATCATCTATTCATCTATCTATCTATCTATCTCATCTATCTATCTATCATCTATCTATCTATCTATGCTATCTATCTATCTCTTCTCATCTATAATCTATTCTATCTATCATCTGTCTATCATCTATCTATCTATCATTCTATCTATCATCTATCTACTTATCATCTATCTATCTCATCTATTCATCTATCTATTCATCTATCTATCTATCTATCTATCTATCTATCTATCTATCTCATTCATCTATCATTCATCTATCATCTCCATCTATCTATCTATAGGTTAATCCATCATCTCTTCCATCTTGATCTATCTATCTATCTATCTATTGATTACCTTTCTATGTATCTATCTATCTCTTCTATAAATATTCCATCTATAATTCATCTATCTATCATCTCATCTAACATCTATCGATCTATCTATCTATCTATCTCATCTCTCATCTATCTATCATTCTATCATCTCATCTATCTATCATCTATTCTGCTATCAGTCTATACTATCTATCATCTCATCTATCTATCATTCAGCTATTAATCTATTCTATCGATCTATCTATCTATCTATCTCATCTATCTATCTATCATCTATCTATATCATCTATCTATCTAAATTCATCTCTCTATGTATCTATTCATCTATCTATCATCTCATCTATCTATCATCTATCAATTCATCTATCTATCTATCTATGTATCATCTATCATACATCTATGTATCATCTATACATCTATCTCTCTATCTATCATCTATCTATCTATCTCATCTAACATCTTTCTATCTATCTCTTCCATCTAAATCTCATCTCTCTATTCTATCTACTCTCAATACAATTCTACTTCTCTAGACAAATCTCATCAATCTATGTATTCATCTATCATCTATCATCTAAATTCATGTATCATCTATCTATCTATCTATCATCTATCATTAATCTATAATTCTTCTACCT
>JAKWBO010000259.1:0-69796 GCA_034336685.1 Luscinia luscinia | reverse complement strand
GCCTGGCCTGGCCTAGCCTGGCCTGGCCTGGCCTGGCCTGGCCTGGCCTGGCCTGGCCTGGCCCTGGCCTGGCCTGGCCTGGCCTGGCCTGGCCTGGCCTGGCCTGGCCTGGCCTGGCCTGGCCTGGCCTGGCCTGGCCTGGCCTGGCCTGGCCTGGCCTGGCCTGGCCTGGCCTGGCCTGGCCTGGCCTGGCCTGGCCTGGCCTGGCCTGGCCTGGCCTGGCCTGGCCTGGCCTGGCCTGGCCTGGCCTGGCCTGGCCTGGCCTGGCCTGGCCTGGCCTGGCCTGGCCTGGCCTGGCCTGGCCCTGGCCTGGCCTGGCCTGGCCTGGCCTGGCCTGGCCTGGCCTGGCCTGGCCTGGCCTGGCCTGGCCTGGCCTGGCCTGGCCTGGCCTGGCCTGGCCTGGCCTGGCCTGGCCTGGCCTGGCCTGGCCTGGCCTGGCCTGGCCTGGCCTGGCCTGGCCTGGCCTGGCCTGGCCTGGCCTGGCCTGGCCTGGCCTGGCCTGGCCTGGCCTGGCCTGGCCTGGCCTGGCCTGGCCTGGCCTGGCCTGGCCTGGCCTGGCCTGGCCTGGCCTGGCCTGGCCTGGCCTGGCCTGGCCTGGCCTGGCCTGGCCTGGCCTGGCCTGGCCTGGCCTGGCCTGGCCTGGCCTGGCCTGGCCTGGCCTGGCCTGGCCTGGCCTGGCCTGGCCTGGCCTGGCCTGGCCTGGCCTGGCCTGGCCTGGCCTGGCCTGGCCTGGCCTGGCCTGGCCTGGCCTGGCCTGGCCTGGCCTGGCCTGGCCTGGCCTGGCCTGGCCCTGGCCTGGCCTGGCCTGGCCTGGCCTGGCCTGGCCTGGCCTGGCCTGGCCTGGCCTGGCCTGGCCTGGCCTGGCCTGGCCTGGCCTGGCCTGGCCTGGCCTGGCCTGGCCTGGCCTGGCCTGGCCTGGCCTGGCCTGGCCTGGCCTGGCCTGGCCTGGCCTGGCCTGGCCTGGCCTGGCCTGGCCTGGCCTGGCCTGGCCTGGCCTGGCCTGGCCTGGCCTGGCCTGGCCTGGCCTGGCCTGGCCTGGCCTGGCCTGGCTGGCCTGGCCTGGCCCTGGCCTGGCCTGGCCTGGCCTAGCCTGGCACTAGCCTGGCTGGCCTGGCCTGGCCTGGCCCTGGCCTGGCCTGGCCTGGCCTGGCCTGGCCTGGCCTGGCCGGCCTGGCCTGGCCTGGCCTAGCCCTGGCCTGGCCTGGCCTGGCCTGGCCTGGCCTGGCCTGGCCTGGCCTGGCCTGGCCTGGCCTGGCCTGGCCTGGCCTGGCCTGGCACTGGCCTGGCCTGGCCTGGCCTGGCCTGGCCTGGCCTGGCCTGGCCTAACGCAACACAGCCTAGCACTAGCCTAGCCTAGCCCTAACTGGCTAACTAGCTGCTAGCAGCGCTGTTAACTGGCAGCTGGCCTGGCAGCTGGCAGCTGGACCGTGGCTGCCCAGCCTAGCTGGCTGGCTGCTGGCAGCTGGCTGTGGCAGCCGTAGCCATTGGCAGCACAAGCTGGCGCTGGCAACTAGCTATAGCAGCTATGCCAATAACCCTAGCTAGCAGCTAGCTGCTAGCCTAGCGCTAGCTTCAACCACACGCTGTGACACAATGGCGCTGGCCCTAGCTGTAACTGTAGCTACTGGCCCCTGCACAGCGCAGGCAGCTGGCCCGGCCTGGCCGCTGGCCTGGCCTAGCAGCCTGGCCTGGCTAACTGTAGCCTGGCAGCTATGGCAGCATAATTTATAACCCCAGCACAGCCCCAACTGGCAGCTGGCAGCTGGCCTGGCGCAGCTGTATGTAAGCTGTGCCCGGCCTAGCCTGGCCTGGCCCTAGCCTAGCCTGGCCTAGCCTGGCCTTGGCCTAGCCTAGCACAACTAGCCTAGCCCTGGCGCCTGGCCTGGCCTGGCCCCTGGCCTGGCACAACCTGCCCTACTTTAGCACTAGCCCTGGCTATCTTCTCTGGCCTAGCCACGGCCTAGCCACTTCTTACTGGCCCCTAGCCTAGCCTCAACTTACAACCTAACCCTAACCTGACAGCCTGGCCTAGCCTGGCCTAGCCTAGCCTGGCCTAGCCTAACCTAACCTGGCCTGACACCTAACCCTAACCTAACCTAGCCTAGCCTAACCTGGCCTAGCCTGCCTGAGCCTGGCCGCCCTAGCCTAGCCTAGCCTGGCCTAGCCTGGCCTGGCCTAACCTAGCCTGGCCTGACTTACCTCAGCCTAACCTAGCCTAGCCTAACCTGGCCTAGCCTAGCCTAACCTAACCTAGCCCTAGCCTAGCCTGGCCTAGCCTAGCCTAACCCGGCGCTAACCTAACCTAGCCTAACCAACCCTAACCCGACGCCTAGCCCCTAGCTTGCAGACACTAACCCGACGCCTAACCTAGCCTAGCCTAACCTACACCTAACCTAGCCTAACCGACCCTAACCTAACCTAACCTAGCCTGACCCTAGCCTAACCTAACCCTAACCCAGCTCCTAACCTAACCGGCGCTAACCTAAGCCTAACCCCTAACCTAACTGACCCTAACTTGACACCTAGCCTAACCCGACTAGCCTAACCCGGCTGGCCTAACCTAACCTAACCTAACCTAACCTAAGCCCAACGCTAACCTAACCTAACCTGACACCTAACCCTGACGCCTAACCTAGCCTAACCCTAACCTAACCTATTGACGCCTAACCTAACCTAACCGAGCACCTAACCTAACGCCTAACCTAACCCGACACCCTAACCTAACCTAACCTAACCTAACCTAACCCTAACCTTGACCTAACCTAACCCGACACCTAACCTAGCCTAACCTAACCGCGCTGCCACCTAGCCTAACCGACACCGACCTAGCCCGACACCCGGCACAACCGACGCCTAGCCTAATCTTCTTGACGCCTAACCTAACCTCGGCCTAACCCGACAACCTAACCTAACCGACACCTAACCCGGCCCTAACCCGACACCTAACCTAACCCCGGCACCTAGCTTGACACCTAACCTGACGCTAACCGACACCT
Source organism: Luscinia luscinia (assembly GCA_034336685.1). Lineage (NCBI taxonomy): Eukaryota > Metazoa > Chordata > Aves > Passeriformes > Muscicapidae > Luscinia > Luscinia luscinia. Next base: position 66,800 of record JAKWBO010000259.1, on the reverse strand, counting down.
AACCCGGCACTTCAACCTTCTTCTGGCCTAACCCGACGCCCTAACCTGACACCTGGCCTAGCCTAGCCCGACACCTGGCGCCGACACGACGCCTAACCTGACACTAGCCTCAGCCCCGGCCTGCCACTAACCCGACGCACTAACCTGGCGCTTCTAACCTAACCGGCACCCTAACCGCGCCTAACCCCGGCCTAACCCGACACTTCTAGCCTGGCCTGGCCTAACCTGGCCTAAGCCTAGCCTAGCCTAACCTAGACCCCTAGCCTGGCCTAGCCTAACCTAGCCTAGCCTGACCAGCCTAACCTAGCCTAACCTAGCCTAACCTAACCTAGCCTAACCTAGCCTAGCCTAGCCTGGCCTGGCCTGGCCTGGCCTGGCCTGGCCTGGCCTGGCCTGGCCTGGCCTGGCCTGGCCTGACCGCCAGCCTGGCCTGGCCTGGCCTGGCCTGGCCTGGCCTGGCCTAGCCTGGCCTGGCCTGGCCTGGCCCCTGGCCCTGGCCTGGCCTGGCCTGGCCTGGCCTGGCCTGGCCTGGCCTGGCCTGGCCTGGCCTGGCCTGGCCTGGCCTGGCCTAGCCTGGCCTGGCCTAGCCTAGCCTGACCTAGCCTAGCCTAGCCTAGCCTAGCCTGGCCTGGCCTGGCCTGGCCTAGCCCTAGCCCTAGCCTAGCCTGGCCTGGCCTGGCCCCTGGCCTAGCCTAGCCTGGCCTAGCCTGGCCTAGCCTGGCCTGGCCTAACCTAGCCTGGCCTGGCCTAACCTAGCCTAGCCTAGCCTAGCCTAGCCTGGCCTAGCCTGGCCTGGCCTGGCCTAGCCCTAGCCTAACCTAGCCTGACCTGGCCTAGCCTGGCCTAGCCTAGCCTGGCCTGGCCTGGCCTGGCCTGGCCTGGCCTGGCCTGGCCTGGCCTGGCCTGGCCTGGCCTGGCCTGGCCTGGCCTGGCCTGGCCTGGCCTGGCCTGGCCTGGCCTGGCCTGGCCTGGCCCACTGGCCTGGCCTGGCCTGGCCTGGCCTGGCCTGGCCTGGCCTGGCCTGGCCTGGCCTGGCCTGGCCTGGCCTGGCCCTGGCCTGGCCTGACCTGGCCTGACCTGGCCTGGCCTGGCCTGGCCTGGCCTGGCCTGACCTGGCCTGGCCTGGCCTGGCCTGGCCTGGCCTGGCCTGGCCTGGCCTGAGCCTGGCCTGGCCTGGCCTGGCCTGGCCTGGCCTGGCCTGGCCTGGCCTGGCCTGGCCTGGCCTGGCCTGGCCTGGCCTGGCCTGGCCTGGCCTGGCCTGGCCTGGCCTGGCCTGGCCTGGCCTGGCCTGGCCTGGCCTGACCTGGCCTGGCCTGGCCTGGCCTGGCCTGGCCTGGCCTGGCCTGGCCTGGCCTGGCCTGGCCTGGCCTGGCCTGGCCTGGCCTGGCCTGGCCTGGCCTGGCCTGGCCTGGCCTGGCCTGGCCTGGCCTGGCCTGGCCTGGCCTGGCCTGGCCTGGCCTGGCCTGGCCTAGCCTGGCCTGGCCTGGCCTGGCCTGGCCTGGCCTGAGCCTGGCCTGGCCTGGCCTGGCCTGGCCTGGCCTGGCCTGGCCTGGCCTGGCCTGGCCTGGCCTGGCCTGGCCTGGCCTGGCCTGGCCTGGCCTGGCCTGGCCTGGCCTGGCCTGGCCTGGCCTGGCCTGGCCTGGCCTGGCCTGGCCTGGCCTGGCCTGGCCTGGCCTAGCCTGGCCTGGCCTGGCCTGGCCTGGCCTGGCCTGGCCTGGCCTGGCCTGGCCTGGCCTGGCCTGGCCTGGCCTGGCCTGGCCTGGCCTGGCCTGGCCTGGCCTGGCCTGGCCTGGCCTGGCCTGGCCTGGCCTGGCCTGGCCTGGCCTAGCCTGGCCTAGCCTAGCCTGGCCTGGCCTAGCCTGGCCTGGCCTAGCCTGGCCTGGCCTGGCCTAGCCTGGCCCCTGGCCTGGCCTGGCCTGGCCTGGCCTGGCCTGGCCTGGCCTGGCCTGGCCTGGCCTGGCCTGGCCTGGCCTGGCCTGGCCTGGCCTGGCCTGGCCTGGCCTGGCCTGGCCTGGCCTGGCCTGGCCCTGGCCTGGCCTGGCCTGGCCTGGCCTGGCCTGGCCTGGCCTGGCCTGGCCTGGCCTGGCCTGGCCTGGCCTGGCCTGGCCTGGCCTGGCCTGGCCTGGCCTGGCCTGACCTGGCCTGGCCTGGCCTGGCCTGGCCTGGCCTGGCCTGGCCTGGCCTGGCCTGGCCTGGCCTGGCCCTGGCCTGACCTGGCCTGGCCTAGCCTGGCCTGGCCTAGCCTAGCCTGGCCTGGCCTGGCCTGGCCTGGCCTGGCCTGGCCTGGCCTGGCCTGGCCTGGCCTGGCCTGGCCTGGCCTGGCCTGGCCTGGCCTGGCCTGGCCTGGCCTGGCCTGGCCTGGCCTGGCCTGGCCTGGCCTGGCCTGGCTGGCCTGGCCTGGCCTGGCCCCTGGCCTGGCCTGGCCCTGGCCTGGCCTGGCCTGGCCTGGCCTGGCCTGGCCTGGCCTGGCCTAGCCTGGCCCTGGCCTAGCCTGGCCTGGCCTGGCCCTAGCCTGACCCTGGCCCTGGCCTAGCCTAACCTGGCCTGGCCTGGCCTAACCTAGCCTGGCCTAGCCCTAGCCTAACCTAGCCTAGCCTAGCCTGGCCTAACCTAGCCTAGCCGCTAACCTAACCTAACCCCTAACTGCCCTGGCCTGGCCTGGCCTAGCCTAGCCTGGCCTGGCCTGCCTAGCCTGGCCTGGCCTGGCCTAGCCTGGCCTGGCCTGGCCTGGCCTGGCCTGGCCTGGCCTGGCCTGGCCTGACCTGGCCTGGCCTGGCCTAAGCTGGCCTAGCCTAACCCTAGCCTAACCTAGCCTATGGCCTGGCCTAGCCTAGCCTAGCCTGACCATAGCCTGGCTTCTCAAGCCTAAGCCTAACTAGCCTGGCCTCATAACCCTAGCCTAGCCTAGCCTGGCCTAGCCCTGACCTAGCCCTAAACCTAACCTAACCCCTAGCCTAACCCCTAGCCTGGCCTGGCCTAGCCTAGACCTAGCCCTAGCCCTAGCCTAGCCTAACCCTGAGCCTGGCCTGGCCTGGCCTGGCCTGGCCTGGCCTGGCCTGGCCTGGCCTGGCCTATTTGCCTGGCCTGGCCTGGCCTGGCCTGGCCTGGCCCTGGCCCCTGGCCTGGCCTGGCCTGGCCTGGCCTGGCCTGGCCTGGCCTGGCCCTGGCCTGGCCTGGCCTGGCCTGGCCTGGCCTGGCCTGGCCTGGCCTAGCCTAGCTGCCTAGCACAGCTGGCCTAGCCTGGCCTAACCTATTCTAGCCTAGCCTAACCTAGCCTAGCCTGGCCTAGCCTAGCCTAGCCTAACCTAGCCTAGCCTAACCTAGCCTAGCCTAGCCTAACCTACGACCTAGCCTAACCTAGCCTAACCCTAGCCTAGCCTAGCCTAACCGGCCTAACCCCTAGCCTAGCCTAGCCTAGCCTAGCCTAACCCTAGCCTAGCCTGGCCCTAGCCCTGGCCTGGCCTGGCCTGGCCTGGCCTGGCCTGGCCTGGCCTGGCCTGGCCTGGCCTGGCCTGGCCTGGCCTGGCCTGGCCTGGGCCTGGCCTGGCCTGGCCTGGCCTGGCCTGGCTGGCCTGGCCTGGCCTAGCCTGGCCTGGCCTGGCCTGGCCTGGCCTGGCCTGGCCTGGCCTGGCCTAGGCCTGGCCTGGCCTGGCCTGGCCTGGCCTGGCCTAGCCTGGCCTGGCCTAGCCTAACCCTGGCCTAGCCTGGCCTAGCCTGGCCTGGCCTAGCCCTAACCTAGCCTAGCCTGGCCTAGCCTGGCCTAGCCTGAGCCTAGCCTAGCCTAGCCTAGCCTAGCCTGGCCTAACCTAGCCTCTAACCTAGCCTAGCCTGGCCTGGCCCTGGCCTGGCCTGGCCTGGCCTGGCCTGGCCTGGCCTGGCCTGGCCTGCAAGCCTGGCCTGGCCTGGCCTGGCCTGGCCTGGCCTGGCCTGGCCCTGGCCTGGCCTGGCCTGGCCTGGCCTGGCTCCTGGCCCTGGCCTGGCCTGGCCTGGCCTGGCCTGGCCTGGCCTGGCCTGGCCTGGCCCTGGCCTGGCCTAGCCTGGCCTGGCCTAGCCTGGCCTGGCCTAGCCTGGCCTAGCCTCAGCCTAGCCTGGCCTGGCCTGGCCTGGCCTAGCCTGGCCCTGGCCTGGCCTGGCCTGGCCTGGCCTGGCCTAGCCTGGCCTAGCCTGGCCTGGCCTGACCTGGCCTGACCTAGCCTAGCCTAGCCTAGCCTGGCCCTAGCCTGGCCTGGCCTGGCCTGGCCTGGCCTGGCCTGGCCTGGCCTGGCCTGGCTTGCTTCTAGCCTAGCCTGGCCTGGCCTAGCCTGGCCTGGCCTGGCCTGGCCTGGCCTGGCCTGGCCTGGCCTGGCCTAGCCTAGCCTGGCCCTGGCCTGGCCTGGCCTGGCCTAGCCTGGCCTAGCCTGGCCTAGCCTGGCCTGGCCTGGCCTGGCCTAGCCTGGCCTGGCCTAGCCCTAGCCTAACCTAGCCCTAACCTAACCTAACCTAGCCTAGCCTAACCTAACCCTAGCCTAGCCTAGCCTAACCTAGCCTAACCTAGCCTAACCTAGCCTAACCCTAACCTAGCCTAGCCTGGCCTAACCTAGCCCTAGCCTAACCTAGCCTAACCTAGCCTAGCCTAACCTGGCCTGGCCTGGCCTGGCCTGGCCTGGCCTGGCCTGGCCTGGCCTGGCCTGGCCTGGCCTGGCCCTGGCCTGGCCTGGCCTGGCCTGGCCCTAGCCTGGCCTGGCCTGGCCTGGCCTGGCCTGGCCTGGCCTGGCCTGGCCTGGCCTAGCCTGGCCTGGCCTGGCCTGGCCTGGCCTAGCCTGGCCTGGCCTGGCCTGGCCTGGCCTAGCCCTGGCCTGGCCTGGCCTGGCCTGGCCCCTGGCCTGGCCCTGGCCTGGCCTGGCCTAGCCTGGCCCTAGCCTGGCCTGGCCTAGCCTGGCCTAAGCCCTAGGCCTAGCCTAGCCTAGCCTGGCCTAGCCTGGCCCTAGCCTGGCCTAGCCTAGCCTAGCCTAGCCTGGCCTAGCCTGGCCCTGACGCTAACCTGGCCTGGCCTGGCCTGGCCTGGCCTGGCCTGGCCTGGCCTGGCCTGGCCTGGCCTGGCCTGGCTCTGGCCTGGCCTGGCCTGGCCTGGCCTGGCCTGGCCTGGCCTGGCCTGGCCTGGCCTGGCCTGGCCTGGCCTGGCCTGGCCTGGCCTGGCCTGGCCTGGCCTGGCCCTGGCCTGGCCTGGCCTGGCCTGGCCTGGCCTGGCCTGGCCTGGCCTAGCCTGGCCTAGCCTGGCCTAGCCTGGCCTAGCCTAGCCTAGCCTAGCCTAGCCTGGCCCTGGCCTGGCCTGGCCTGGCCTGGCCTGGCCTAGCCTGGCCTGGCCTGGCCTAGCCTGGCCTGGCCTGGCCTGGCCTAGCCTGGCCTAGCCTGGCCTGGCCTGGCCTGGCCTGGCCTGGCCTGGCCTGGCCTGGCCTGGCCTGGCCTGGCCTGGCCTGGCCTGGCCTGTGCCTGGCCTGGCCTGGCCCCTGGCCTGGCCTGGCCTGGCCTGGCCTGGCCTGGCCTAGCCTGGCCTGGCCTGGCCTGAGCCTGGCCTGGCCTGGCCTAGCCTGGCCTGGCCTGGCCTGGCCTGGCCTAGCCTAGCCTGGCCTAGCCTGGCCTGGCCTGGCCTGGCCTAGCCTGGCCTGGCCTAGCCTGGCCTGGCCTGGCCTGGCCTAGCCTAGCCTGGCCTAGCCTGGCCTAGCCTGGCCTGGCCTAGCCTAAGCCTAGCCTGGCCTAGCCCTAACCTAACCTAGCCTAGCCTAACCTAGCCTAGCCTGGCCTGGCCTGGCCTGGCCTGGCCTGGCCTGGCCTGGCCTGGCCTGGCCTGGCCTGGCCTGGCCTGGCCTGGCCTGGCCTGGCCTGGCCTGGCCTGGCCTGGCCTGGCCTGGCCTGGCCTGGCCTGGCCTGGCCCTGGCCTGGCCTGGCCTGGCCTGGCCTGGCCTGGCCTGGCCTGGCCTGGCCTGGCCTGGCCTGGCCTGGCCTGAGCCTGGCCTGGCCTAGCCCTGGCCTAGCCTGGCCTAGCCTAGCCTGGCCCTAGCGCCTAGCCTAACCTAGCCTGGCCTGGCCTAGCCTGGCCTGGCCTAGCCTGGCCTGGCCTAGCCTAGCCTAGCCTGGCCTGGCCTGGCCACAGCCTAGCCTCAGCCTGGCCTGGCCTGGCCCTGGCCTGGCCTGGCCTGGCCTGGCCTGGCCTGGCCTGGCCTGGCCTGGCCTGGCCTGGCCCTGGCCTGGCCTGGCCTGGCCTGGCCTGGCCTGAGCCTGGCCTGGCCTGGCCTGGCCTGGCCTGGCCTGGCCTGGCCTGGCTTGGCCTGAGCCTGGCCTAGCCTGGCCTGGCCTGGCCCTGGCCTGGCCTGGCCTGGCCTGGCCTGGCCTGGCCTGGCCTGGCCTGGCCTGGCCTAGCCTGGCCTGGCCTGGCCTAGCCTAGCCTGACCTGGCCCTAGCCTAGCCTAGCCTAACCTGGCCTAACCTAGCCCTAACCCTAGCTGCCTAGCCTAGCCTAGCCCTAACCTAGCCCTAGCCTAGCCTAACCCTGGCCTAGCCTAGCCTGGCCTGGCCTGGCCTGGCCTGGCCTGGCCTGGCCTGGCCTGGCCTGGCCTGGCCTGGCCTGGCCTAGCCTGGCCTAGCCGCCTAGCCTGGCCTGGCCTGGCCCTAGCCTGGCCTGGCCTGGCCTGGCCTAGCCTGGCCTGGCCTGGCCTGGCCTGGCCTGGCCTAGCCCTAGCCTAACCTGGCCTAGCCTGGCCTGGCCTAACCTGGCCTAGCCTAGCCTGGCCTGGCCTGGCCTGGCCTGGCCCTGGCCTGAGCCCTAACCTAGCCTAGCCTGGCCTGGCCTAGCCTAGCCTGGCCTAACCTGGACCTAGCCTAGCCTAACCTAGCCCTGGCCCTAGCCTAGCCTGGCCCTGGCCTAGGCCTGGCCTGGCCTGACACAGCCTGGCCTGGCCTGGCCCCTGGCCTGGCCTGGCCTGGCCTGGCCTGGCCTGGCCTGGCCTGGCCTGGCCTGGCCTGGCCTGGCCTGGCCTGGCCTGGCCTGGCCTGGCCTGGCCTGGCCTGGCCTGGCCCTGGCCTGGCCTGGCCTGACCGCCTGGCCTAGCCTGGCCTGGCCTGGCCGCCTGGCCTAGCCTGGCCTGGCCCTAGCGCCTAGCCTAACCCTAGCCTAGCCTAACGCCTGGCCTAGCCTAGACCCTAGCCCCTAGCCTAGCCTAGCCTGACCTAACCTAGCCCTAACCTATAGCCCCTAGCCCTAGCCTCAGCCTAGCCTAGCCTAGCCTAGCCCTGGCCTAGCCTAACCTAACCTAACCTGGCCTAACCTAGCCTAGCCTAACCCTAGCCTGGCCTGGCCTGGCCTGGCCTGGCCTGGCCTGGCCCCTGGCCTGGCCTGGCCTGGCCTGGCCCTGGCCTGGCCTGGCCTGGCCTGGCCTGGCCTGGCCTGGCCTGGCCTGGCCTGGCCTGGCCTGGCCTGGCCTGGCCTGGCCCTGGCCTGGCCTGGCCTGGCCTGGCCTGGCCTGGCCTGGCCTGGCCTGGCCTAGCCTAGCCTGGCACTAGCCTAGCCTAGCCCTGGCCTGGCCTGGCCCTAGCCTGGCCTGGCCTAAGCCTGGCCTAGCCTAACCTAGCCTAGCCTAGCCCTAGCCTAGCCTAGCCCTAGCCTAACCTAACCTAGCCTAACCTAGCCTAAGCCTAGCCTAACCTAAGCCTAGCCTCACCTAACCCTGGCCTGGCCTGGCCTGGCCTGGCCTGGCCTGGCCTGGCCTGGCCTGGCCTGGCCTGGCCTGGCCTGGCCTGGCCTGGCCTGGCCTGGCCTGGCCTGGCCTGAGGCCTGGCCTGGCCTGGCCTGGCCTAGCCAGGCCTGGCCTGACCTCAGCCTGGCCCTGGCCCTGGCCTGGCCTAGGCCTGGCCTGGCACTAGCCCTGGCCTAGCCTAGCCTGGCTCGCACTGGCCTAGCCTGGCCCCTTAAGCCTGGCCTAACCTAGCCTAACCTCCTAGCCTAGCCTAGCCTCAACCTACTGGCCTAGCCTGGCCTGGCCCCTGGCCTGGCCTGGCCTAACCTAGCCTAACCTAACTTTCTTTGGCTAGCCCTGGCCTGGCCTGGCCTGGCCAGCCCCGGCCGGCTGGCCCTGGCCTGGCCTGGCCTGGCCCTGGCCTCGGCCTGGCCTGGCCTGGCCTGGCCTGGCCTGGCCTGGCCTGGCCTGGCACTGGCCTGGCCTGGCCATGGCCTGGCCTGGCCTGGCCTGGCCTGCGCCTGGCCCTATTTCTGGCCTGAGCCTGGCCTGGCCTGGCCTAGGCCTGGCCTGGCTCGGCACAGTCAGGCTCTGGCCTGGCTGGCCTGGCACCAGCCTGGCCTGGCCTGGCCTGGCCTGGCCTGTTGCCTATCATCTGGCCTAGACTGTTCTGGCCTATGCCTAGCCTAGCTCTTGCCTTTCAACCTAAGCCTGTCCTATTCGAACCTGGCCCTGGCCTAGCCTGCTTGGCCTGGCCTATTTGCTGGCCTGGCCTGGCCCTGCAAGCCTGGCCTGGCCCCTGGCCTAGCCTGGCCTGGCCTGGCCTGGCCTGGCCTGACCTTGGCCTGGCCTGGCCCATGGCCTGGCTGGCCTGGCCAGCTGGCCTGGCCTGGCCTGGCACCTGGCCTGGCCTGGCCTGGCCTTGGCCTGGCCTGGCCTGGCCCTGGCCCTGGCCTGGCCCCTGGCCCGGCCTGGCCCCTGGCCTGGCCTGGCCTGCCGGCCTGGCCTGGCCTGGCCTGGCCTGGCCCGGCCTGGCCTGGCCTGGCCTGGCCCTCGGCCTCAGCCTGGCCTGGCCCTGGCCACAGCCTGGCCTGGCCTGGCCTGCCAGCCTACAGCCTGCACTGGCACTTTCAGGCCTCGGCCTGGCCTGGCCTGGCCTGGCTACCTGGCCTGGCCTGGCCCCTTCTCCGGCCTGACCTGGCGCCTGTGGCCTGGCTGCTGGCTGTGCCTGGCCTACCTGCCAGCCTAGCCTGGCCTGGCCCTGGCCTGGCCCTGAGCCTGGCCTGGCCTGAAGCCGCCCAGGCCTGACCGCCTAGCCTGTAGCCTGGCCTGGCCTGGCCCTGGCCCTCCTGGCCCTGGCCGCCTAGCCTGGCCTGGCCTGGCCTGGCCTGGCCTGGCCTAGCTGGCCCTGGCCTAGCCCTGGCCTGGCCTGGCCTCGGCCGGCCTGGCCCTGGCCCGCTGGCCTGGCCTGGCCTGGCCTGACGCCTAGCCCTGCAGCCCTGCCCCTGGCCTGGCCTGGCCCTGGCCCTGGCCTGGCCTGGCCGGCCTGGCTGGCCTGGCCTAGCCTGGCCCTGGCCTGGCCCTGGCCTGACCTGGCCTCAGCCTGGCCTGCCTGGCCTGGCCTGGCCTGCGGCCCTGGCCTGGCCCTAACCCTAGCCTGGCCTAGCCCGCAACCTGGCCCCTGGCCTAAGCCTGGCCTGACCCTGCCTACAGCCTACTCCAGTGGCTATTGTAACCTAGCCCCTGGCCCTGGACCCTAACCCCAGAGCCTAGACCTCGGACCTTGGCCCCAGGCCCCAAACCCGGACCCCTAAGCCTGGCTTTCAACCTAACCCTCACCTTCACGTTGACCCTTAGCTGGCCTACCTTCTTCAAGCTATTTCCCTCTTAGCCCATAGCCCCGGCCTAACCCCCTAACCCTATCCTAATGTTTAACTAACTTAACCCCTAACCTCAGCCTAGCTCTAACCCTGTCTACCTTACCCTAACCCTAACCTAGCCCACACCTAACCCGACACTTTCTAACCTAACTCGACACCCTAACCCGACACCCCAAGCCCAAACCCGACACCTAACCTAACACCTAACCCTAACCCTTACCCCTAACCCCTCACTAACCCCTCACCCTTAACTCTCACCCTTCACCCCTCACCCCTAACTCGACCTCGTAAAACCCTAACACCCTTAAACCGTAACACCCTTAAGCCCTAACACCGTGTGTGTGGGGATGTGGAGTTTTGTGCGGGAGTCTGTGAAGGCGAGGGGGCGTGGGCAGAGGGGCAGGAGAGCACGGGTCTCTTGGCAGGTCAGTGAGGAGATCCCCCTTAATACAAGGGCACATCCTAAAACACACAAAGAGCAATGGATGCTCAGAGTTGCACCAGAAATTGAGACCTCAGCAAAAACAGCTGGTTATGTACACAGGTCCCTGCTCACCTTGCCCACTTCAACTCGGCTGCAGATATCCAGCTCCGATTCCTAAGAAGAAAAGACAAAGAAAAGTACTGTAACACACTCATCATTTACTCTTCCCCTGCAAAGGCAAACTGTGACTGACCTCCTCGGGCGAGCTCCTTCAGCCGGGATGAGCCATTTGCTTCAGATTGGATCCATTTGCGTCTGAAGGGAAGGTGGGACAGAAGTCAAAGCCCTGCAGGGTAACTTAACACCTGCAGACATCTTGGCTCCAGCCTGCATATGTCTTCTGGGGTCCAGAGTACACCCACATTACAAATTGCAAGTCACTAGGACCGGTCCTTTCGCAACCTCACCGGGACTATTCAGCAGGGTAGAGCAGCTCCGGGACAAATATGTGCAGGCACCCGTGACACAGGACATGACAAATGAGGGCATGACGCTAGGGAGGCTAAAGAACCTTCAGTCAGAAAAAAACTGACAAGACAAAGGGAATGCAAAATGAGATGACCTAAGAGAGTCATAGTGAGCTGACAGGGCTGGAAAAAGTTGCTAGGGAAGCATTTATTCCAAGAACCGCAGAGACTGATGCCCGAGAATCTTCTCTCGGTCTTCACATTCTTCTGAGTCCTAATCAGTTCTAATGGTGCCCGTTTGTATCTGCGAGGATTTCCAAACCAGTTTGGGTTTTAGCGGGCAGAAGCCTCATTTCATTCATTGGGTAATGGGTACAAACAGGGGCCTATTTTTCTGTGAAATGCAGCTCACTTCACCGCTTTTGGATGTCGGTTTAGAGTGGGTGTTTGGAATTCAAAGAACAGCCAGGGTTCTAAGTGTTGCCAGATTGTGTCTGTGAGACATCCTGAACTGTTAGGAATTTTAGCAGGCAGATGCCCTGTCTCAGGCACAGGGCCGGGGACACAAATAATGGCCTATTTCTCAGTGGAATATAGCTCACTTCACCACTTTTTTAATGCCGATTTAGAGGAGACTTTTGGCAATGAATAAACAGCCAGGGTTCTAAGTGGTGCCAGTTTTTGTCTGGGAGAAATGCTGATCCATTCAGAATTTCAGCATGCAGAAGCCCAGTCTCAGGCACAGTGCCCTAATCACAAACAGGGGACTCTTTCTCTTTGAAATAATACTCACCCTCCCAGTTTCTTGATACCAGTTTGGAGAAGGCCTTTTGTCACTCTGCGGGCAGACATAGATCTAAATGATGTCACCTTGCGTCTGGGAGGAAATATTCATCTGTTTCTCATTTTAACAGGCGGACTTACTTCTCTGTCCCCCCAAGGGCGCTGGACGTGAATGGTGGCTCTTTAACCTGTGAAACAAAATCCCACCCCCACATTCATAAGGTCAGTTTAGACTGGGTGATGTCATTCAATGAACAGCCAGGGTTCTAATGGTGCCAGTTTGTATCTGCGAGACTTCCTGAACAGTTTGGAATTTTAGCAGGCAGAAGGCCAGTCTCAAGCACAGGGCACTGGACACAAACAGGGACCTATTTCTCTGTGAAATAAAGTTCACTTCACCCCTTTTTTAGTGCCTATTTAGAGGAGGCTTTTGGCTCTGAATGAACAGCCAGGGTTCTAAATGGTGCCAGTTTGTGTCCGGGAGAAATGCTGATCGGTTCAGAAATTTAGCAGGCGGAAGCCCGGTCTCTGGCCCAGGGTCCTGGACACAAATAATGGCCTATTTCTCGTTGAAATACTGCTCACCTCAGCACTTTTCTAATGTCAATTTACAGTAGGCTTTTGGCACTCAAACAACAACCAGGGTTCTAAATGGTGTCCGATTGCGTCTGGGGAAACGCTGATCCGCTCGGAAATTTTAGCATGCAGAATCCCAGTCTCAGGCACAGGGCCGTAGACAAGAACATTAGCCCTTTTCAGTTCAAAAAAATACCCTCCGCGTTTCCTTATATGTGTTTGGAGGAGGCCGTTGTTACTCTAAAGGTAGCAAGCGTTCTAAGTGGTGCCAGCTGAGGTTTGGGCAAAATCCGGATTTGTTCATACTTTTAGCGGACTGAGGCTCAGTCTCGGGCACGGGGCCTGGGACACAAAATAGGGGCCTGTTTCTCTGTGAAATACAGCTCGCTTCACCACTTTTGCAATGTCACTTTAGAGCTGGTGTTTGGAATTCAAAGAACAGCCAGGATTCTAAATGTTTCCAGATTGTGTCTGTGACATTTTGAACTGTTTGGAATTTAGCAGGCAGAAGCCCTGTTTCATTCACTGGGCATGGGAGAAAAATATTGTCTCTGTTCCCTGAGTAACAAAAATCTCACCCGACTTTCATAGTGTCAAGTTTAGGTGGGTGTTTGGTACCCGAAGAACACACATGTTTCTACATGGCGGCAGATTCCGTCTAGGAGAAATCCTGACGGTTACGGATTTTAGCGAGGCGGAAGCCCAGTCTCAGACACGGGGCTCTGGACATTAATGGTGCCATACTTCCTCATGAATCAAACATTTCACCTCGAGTTTTGTAATGTCGGTTTAGAAGATCCTTATGGCACTCCAAGAGCAGCCAGGGTTCTAAGTGTCGGCAGCTTGGATCTGAGAGATATTGTGATCCGTTCAAAAGTTTAGGAGGCAGAAGCCAGATCCAGCCACAGAACTCTAAACACAAACTGTGGCTCTTTTCCCTGTGAAGCAAAACTCACTCTCCCATTTTTTTGATATCAGTAGGGAGGAGTCGTTGGGCACTCCATACACAGTCAATATCTAGCGTCGGTAGCTGGGATCTGGCAGACATCCCAACCGTTTGGAATTTTAGCAGGCGGAGCTCAGTCCAGCCACAGGGCCCTGGACAGGAACGTGGGCCTTTTTCCCTCTACAACAAAACTCACCTTGCCAGATTCCTGATACCGGTTTGGAGGAAGTGTTTGCCACTCCAAATGCAGCTAAGGATGCTGAGTGGTGGCAGCTTGGATCTGGGAGATATCCTGATCCGTTCTGAATCATAGCAGGCAGAAGCCATCTCCCGACTACGGACCCTAAATACAAAGTGTGGCCCTTTTCCTTTTGAAACAAAACTCATGCTCCAGTTTCCTAATATCAGTTTGGAGGAGGCATGGGAAACGATGAACAGCCAGGGTTCTAAGTGGTGTCACCTTCCGTCTTGGAGAAATCCTGGTTTGTTCCGAGATTTTGGCGTGCAGGAAATCCGGTCTCGGGCAGAGGCCCGTGGAAAAGAATGGTGGCCCTTTTCCCTCTGAAAAAACCTCAAAGCTCAATTATCTTATACCAGTTTGCAGAAGGCATTTGTCAAACCAAAGGCAGCCAAGGTTCTAGGTGGTTGAGTTTGCGGCTGGGAGAAATCCTGATCTGTTCGGCATTTTAGCAGGCGGAAGCCCGGTGCCAGCCCCAGGGCCGTGGATAAGAACATTGTCCCTTTTCCCTGTGAAAAACACCTCACCCTCCCAGATTCCTGATATAGCTTTAAAGGAGATATTTTGTGCTGCCCGGGGCCTCAGTTTCCTGTGGAAATCCTCTGCCGAGCTGCCTTCGATTACCTCAGCAATCCCCTCGAAAATGCCACCTCGATCCCCTTGACACCCCTCGCATTTTCCTACGCCAAACAATTCACGTGTCCCCTCTAAATTACCCTGGGTTTTCAGCTAAATGAATGGCCCGACCTGTGCCCACTGCCTGTGATTCACCCAACCAAAATTGAGGAGCGAGATGTTGCTGGGGCTTTAGGAACCTGAAAGAACTTTAAAGTAAAAGAAGTCACCTTTTTCTTCTGTTTTTCTTCTTTCAGATGCTGGCCTTGGCTCTGCAGATGTGTGCTGAGCTCTCACCGCGTGCAGGGACTGTCAGGCCTGAATGACTGTGAGTTGGTGTTCTCACTGGGGAATCAGAAATTATTATTAATTGGACCGCAGATGTACTTTGTGGAAACCTTTCCCTTTGCTGGTACGTCTTCTCTTTCTGCCTTTGAATTTACAGCTGTTCCCTGATGCCATTTCCCCTGCCTCACCTCGGTGCAGTTCCTAACTGGGCAAAACTGGGTTAACTTAAGGGGAGCAGGGGTGATATTTTTAGCTGGATTTTTCTAAAATTTCTAATGATACTGAAATAATTTCCAGTTATCTAGTGAGAATAACGTGAACTCGCAGCCATAGAGTCACTGAGGAAATCTGACACAGTATTAATAAGTAACCTTTCCTGGGGCAGCCATCACCCCAATCCTCCAGCCTTGGCAAATTTTTGCAGTGAATGGACCCATGTTCTAATCCTTAAGCTAAATTTCTGACAGCTTTTGTTAGAAAGATACTGGACAGTAAATTGTACAACAATTAAAAATTGCACAAAGAATAACAGGCCCAGCCAAACCCAACCACCCCCATCGCTGCTCCATCTTAATTTTTTGGGAGGGGAAATGGCTATAGAGTTTATAAATACTCTCCTTCCATACTATTCAGTCCTTTGCTGCACATCCCCAGAAAGGATTTACTCCACCTTTTGTTCCTGACAGCACCTCTCTCTCAGCTCAAATCCCATTGGTCAGAGACAGAGACGGAGCAGACCTAAGGCAATGGTTCGGCGGCACCTGAAATTCCGAGCTCCCTGGTCCCTGGAATGCTCTTCCGGCGCTCGTGGCGATCTCGCCTCGGCCCAGACTCTCTGTCCTCAAGAGGAAATGCAGCCTGATGGGACACGGCTCTGGCACCCCATTTCCTCTTGCTGGAAAGCCCCAGGTAAGCGTAGTCCCTCAGTCCTTGCGTCCCTGAACGCCAGGAGAGCTGGCATTTCACCCAGATTCCCTAGGAAGCTACTCCCAGTAGGAAGGAAAAGAGGAACCCAGCATCCCTCTGACATACCCAACAGCATGGGCAGGACCAGGAGCCCTCTGGCACAGACCCCTGATGCTGAAGCCTCTTGGCTTTGGCTGCTCAAACACCACAGCTTTTGGCAAAGATGGGAGTAGTGTAATGATTTTTCCTGTCCTGAAAGAGAGGAGGAAAAGAAAATGAAGTTCCCTGCAGAAGTCAAAGGATCCCGGCTTTCACATTTCTGCTCTGATTGCTCACTATAGATTTTACCCGGTTACACCGATTCAAATACAAAAGTGCCTTTTCCCAGCATTTTTATTCCAAACTATTTCAGACTTTAAAAGGATGCTCATTTTTCTTATTGCATTCTTTGCTTAATTTTAACAACCATTTTCATCCCAGACCCTGCTTGTCGGTTATTTGATCCCTTTACCACTGGACTTTGCACAAAGGGACACCCGGGGTGCTGCGTTGCAAGAAATTCCAAAGAGAATCCCCTCAAAACCTGACAGAGAATGGTTTGGAGGCGCTCCAGAACGCAGACAGCTAGTCGTGCCTTGTCAGGCCACACCGATTCTGTCACATCCACCTGGGCTGTGCGGGTGTGGCGAAGCCTCTCCTTCCTCCTAGGGAATCGATGTCTGAGGCGACAGATGTCCATCTGGGGCAGCACCTGAAAACAACGTGGGAAAGGCAAAATGATAATGTTTTCTGTCCGAGGAAATGAGTATTAATAATAATAATAATCAGAACTTTATGGACAAATTTAGTAACATCATTTTCATATGATAAATACAGGCCAGCCATGCCCATCCTTCCAGCCCAGGTGAAAGCAGGAAGGACACACAACCCAATAGTATCGGTGCTCGCACCCACTGCTAGTACGGACATCTTCACGGTCCGTCTTTGGCCAAGCGAATCCCGGGATGGTTTTGCTTTCCTGACGGACTTGGCCAATTTCATTCCAATTTAGCGGGCAACAGACCCTGCGTGGCTCGGGGTCACAGCCCCAGTCTGGCACAAGAACTCCAAAAAGATTGGAGAGAAGAATCCAAGAGCAAATGAAAATCCCAGCTACACAATGAAGGCCTGTTTCTGGCAGGATCCTTGCGGCTTTTCGGGGCACAAGAAAAGCCTTTAGACCATAAAAACTGACGTGAAAACCCACATCGAGCACTTGGCATAAAGATGCTGCGCTTAATGTTAGAGACACGAATTGCTTTGGCACTTGGCATTTCCTGCACCCGCACAAACACATTAAAAGAATTAAGTGCAGAGTCCTGAAGCTCAGTTCTTCCAATCCTATTTTGGTGGTGTCACTTGACATACCAAAATCCACAGCAATACTTCAAAAAATGGAAGCGACTCCCACCCCATTCCATTTTCCAGCTGAGAACCCCTCTAAAGAACAGGTTAAATAAAGAAGAAAAGCCCAAGACCTACTAGCAGCTGGTGTGCCACCCACCCACTTTCCATAAGTTTTCATTACACCTGATGGCTTCTCTAAGAAAACGAATTTGTATGTGTAAAAACCCATCCAGAAGGGGCAAGTGTTTCTAAGCCCACAGCTTGCAGGTAATGGATCAGAAGGATCCAAAAGTGCCTAAAAAAGATTCAAGTTCACTGGATTGGGGCAGCATTATTTGAAACCGAAGTGTTCTGCAGCTGTCCCAGGACAGGAGAATCCTAGAGAAACAAAGCGAGCTACCCGTCCTGCCACCTTTTCCCCTTTCTTCCCTTCCATGGCTTTTACACGCGCAATCTGGCGAGCCACAAGCATCCCCAGCGCCGCATGCGGGACTCCCTCGGGGACGGCGCCGCTCCGCGGTGCGGGGTGGCCGCTGCAGCAATGACGCTAAGCCTGACACGGCCCAGCTCGCGAAGCACCCGGAGGCGAGCGGGGGTGTGACCGCCAGCTGTGGTCATGCAGGCGAGGGGCGTAAATTGAGAGGAAAGAATGGCCTGGTAAGGAATGCAACCTGCCAGACAGGAAGCCAGCCTGAAGGGGTAACCGCAGACAGGGCATAGCCTCAAGCGAGAGGCGCCTCAAACAGAATGGCCTCAGACGGGGCTGGCGCCAGCGGAGACAACCTCAGGCGAATGGCGCCTCAAGCGAGAATGTATGAATGGAACGGAGCTGGCGCCAGGCCCGGGAGAAGCGGGAGAACAGCTATCTGAATGAGGAAGCCAGGAGAAATGGCCTTATAGCCAGGGGAGAAACAGAATGGCCTCAATGAGGCCAGAATGGCCTTGAGCGGGGAAAAATGAGCCAGCGCCCTCAAGCGAAGGCACAGCGCTGTGGGCGAGGCCAGCGCAGGCGAGCAGAATAGCCTCGTAGGCGAATGCCTCAATGAAGTGATGACGAATAGCCCCATAAGCGAAGCGAGAAAGTAAATACTTCGCTCCTCAGGCGGCTCCTCCGGCGGGAGAACCGCGCCTGCCGCTGCCCGCCCAGCTGGGCCGGCACCGGGTCAAGCGGCCCGCTGGTCCCGAGTCCCCTCCGGAGAGAACTGAGCGGCTGAGACGGGCTCGGCTCCGTGCCGCCGCTCCGGCACAGCTCGGCTCGGCACTGTTCGCACCCACACGTCTCTGTCCGTCCCCTTAAAATCACAGGTGGAGGGCTAGTTCCCGCAGTTTAAACACACACAATAACGGAAGAGGGGTCACTCTCTGCAATTTAAATTTCTTGTGTCCTCATAGCCCCCATTGTTTTCTGGGGGCACCAAGGAGACATGGACAAGATAAAAGTGACAAGGGAAAAGAGACAAGTTCCCACTACAAAGCCACACGGGCTCACCTGTTCAGCAGTTGCTTCCTCGCACAGAAGTTTGTCCCTCAGCACCTCCCTGTAGCAGTGCTCCGCATGGCAGCGCTCCCCCAGATCCTGTGAGGTGCTCTCACCTCCGTTCCATGAGGAACCCCTGGAAGCCCCCCATAAACTGCTCTCCCGCAGCAGCTCCATACCGAAGAGAGCAGTGAAACCCTCTCCCTAAAAGAGCCCCCAGCAGGACCTGCCCCCTCGTCATGGTCACTGCGAATACCTGGGACTGCTTACTGTAAGTGCTCACACCTGGGGCTGCCCTGTTCTCTCATCACCCTAATTGCGCACACCGGAGGAGAAGCCTCGCCCACCGGGGAGAGGGGCGCGCCTTCCTGGGGAAAAGCCGTGCCCACCCGGGAGTAGGCCACGCCCCTCGTGTAGATTCTGCCCACCGAGGGGCACTCCCAGGAAAAGGGTTCCGCCCACCAGAAAATAGGCCCCACCCCAGGAAAGGAGGCCACACCCCTTGGGGGGCCACAGCCCAAGAGCAGAGCCTCTTCTGGGGGCGGGGCTTCACCCACGGGGGGCAGGGGCTCCTCCCCTGGGGGTGGGGCCTATGATCCTTGGGGCGGGGCCTCTTTTCCTGGGGCGGGGCCTCCTTCCTTGGTGGGGTGGGGTTGGTAATTAAGGCCTATATATACTATATATAAAAAGAAGAAAAAAAAATGTCTGGTGCAGCAGTAGAAATTTTCTGGCTCTTGGGGAGTAAATTTTTTTATTTAAATGTTTAAAAGGTTTTTTAATTTTTTAAATTTACTCCCAGGGAGCCTGAAAGTTTCTACTGCTGCTTTTTTAAAGCTAGAAAGGAAAAGAAAGTTAGAAAGAGAAAAAGAGAGCGAGAGAAAGGAAATAGAGAGAGATAGAGAAAGAAATAAATAGAGCAAGAAAGAGGGGAATACAGTGAGAAGGAAGTACAGTTAAAAGGAAACAGAGGGGAGGGAAAGAAATAGAGGAAATGAAGAAACAGATGGAGAGAAAGAATAAAATTAGAGGAACAGACAGAGAATGAAAGAGAAGGAAATAGAGAGAAATATGGAAATAAAATGAGAAAGAGAGAAGGAGACAATATAAAGGGAGAGGAAATGAGAGTTAGAAAAAGAAACACAGTCAGAGAGAGAAAGAGTTAGAAACAGGGTAAGAGAGAAAGCAAAAAGACTTAGGGGTTAAAGGAAAATAGTAAGATGCAGTTAGAGAAACGGAGAAAAGACACAGACTTATAGGGAAGAGTGGTAGAGGGGAAAATAAGGATATAGTGATAGACTTAGAGAACCAGAGAGACACAGAGTTCAAAACAGAAAAGCAAAGCCAGAAAATAGACTGAAATGTAAAGTGAGAAGTAAAGCAAGAAAAGACAGCGAAGAAAATGAATAAATCATACCAAATAGAGACAGGAGCCGGGGGGGATGGGGAGAAGGAGTGGGGTATCTTCATTAGATTCAACTTGAAATTGAATGAATTTTTTATTTACACTTCATCAAAACACAGCCAAACAATGTATACAAAGGCAAGTACAGATACAAACTGAATTACAAATACCGTCCATATACAAACTGTTAAATGCAAACTTAAATACAGAGCAATACATGGAAACGCAGCAGCAAATAAACAACAATACCATTGACGCCAAGCCAAATACATATTAACACAATATATCCATCCTCCTATTCCAGAACTGTTGATCACAGTTTGTTTATTTATACAGGAAATCCAAAGACAATCGGCACCCAAAAAGATAACCGTTGCGGCACACCCAGGGGCAAACCCAGACACTTCTGCACGCCCACCCATGGATGGGCCGGCCGTTGCGGCACACCCAGAAACCGCAGGCACTTCTGCACGCCCACTGCAGGTGGAGCCGGCCCGTTGCTGACACACCAGGAGCAAACCCAGACACTACTGCACGCCCTCCAGCGGGTGGGCCTGCCGTCTGCGGCACACCAAGAGGCAAACACCAGACACTTCTGCCGCCCACCCACGGGTGGGCCGGCCGGTCGCGACACACGCGAGGAAAACCCAGACACTTCTGCACGCCCACCCACGGGTGGGCCCGGCCATGCGGCACACCCAGGGAAAGCCCAGACACTCCTGCACGCCCACTTACGGGTGGGCGGGCGTTGCGATCACACCCATGGGGCAAACCCAGACACTTCTGCACGCCCACCACGGGTGGGCCGGCCATGCTGACAAACCCAGGTGAAACCCCAGACACTTCTGCACGCCCACCCACGGGTGGGCCGGCCGTTGCGGCACAACCAGAGGCACCATGCAGACACTTCTGCACGCCCACCCACGGGTGGGCCGGCCGTTTAGCACACCCAGGGGGCAAACCCAGACACTTCTGCACGCCCACCCCGCGGGTGGGCCGGCGGTTGCTGGCACACCCAGGGGCAAACGGCGAAGGCCCTTCTGCACGCCCACCCACGGGTGGGCCAGCCATCAGCTGCACATCCAGAGGCACATGCAGACACGTCTGTACGCCCACTCCACGGCTGGGCTGGCCAGAGCCAGCACACCCGGAGGCAAACCAGACACTTCTGCACGCCCACGCACGGGTGGGCCGGCCATTGTGGCAGACCCAGAGCAACCCCAAACACTTCTGCACGCCCACCCACGAGTGGGCCGGCTGATATGGCACATCCGGAGGCAAACCCAGGCCCTTCTGCACGCCCACTCCACGGGTGGAGCCGGCCGTGGCGGCACCCAGAGGAAACCGCAAACCCTTCTGCACGCCCACCCACGGGTGGGCCGGCCGTGGCGGCACACCCAGTGGCACACGCATAAACAGTTCTGCACGGCCCACCCACGGGTGGAGCCGGCCGTGGCGGCACACCCAGAGGCAACTGCCGGCCCTTCTGCACGCCCACCCACGGGTGGGCCGGCTGCCGCGGCAAACCCAGAGGCAACTCCAGGACATTCTGCACGCCCACCCACGGGTGGGCCGGCCGTGGCGGCACACCCAGTGGCACACGCAAACAGTTCTGCACGCCCACCCACGGGTGGGCCGGCCGTGCCGGCACACCCAGTGGATCACGCAAAGAGTTCTGCACGCCCACCCACGGGTGGGCCGGCCGTGGCAGCACACCCAGTGGATCACGCCAACAGTTCTGCCACGCCCACCCACGGGTGGGCCGGCCGTGGCGGCACACCCAGAGGCAAACGCGAGGTACTTCTGCACGCCCCACCCACGGGTGGGCCGGCCGTGGTGGCACACCGAGAGGCAACCGCCGGCCCTTCTGCACGCCACCCACGGATGGGCCGGCCGTATGCGACAACGAGAGGCACACGCATAAACAGTTCTGCACGCCCACCCACGGGTGGGCCGGCCGGGCGGCACACCCAGAGGCAACCCAGTCCTTTCTGCACGCCCACCCACGGGTGGGCCGGCCGTGGCGGCACACCTGAGAGGCAACCCCAGGCTCTTCTGCACGCCCCACCCACGGGTGGGCCGGCCGTGGCGGCACACCGAGAGGCACACGCAAACAATTCTGCACGCCCCACCCACGGGTGGGCCGGCCGTGGCGGCACACCCAGAGGCAACCGCAGGCCCATCTGCATCGCCCACCCACAGGGTGGGCCGGCCCGTGGCGGCACACCCAGTGGCACCACGCAAAGAATTCTGCACGCCCACCCACGGGTGGGCCGGCCGTCGGCGGCACACCCAGAGGCAACCGCGGAGGCCCTTCTGCACGCCCACCCACGGGTGTGGGCCGGCCGTCGCGGCACACCCAGAGGCACCACGCAAACAGTTCCCAGCGCCCACTCCACGGGTGGCCGGCCGTGCGGCACACCCAGAAGCAACTGCTGCCGGCCCTTCTGCACGCCCACATCCACGGGTGGTCGGCCGTGGCGGCCACACCCAGAAGCAACTGTCGGGCCTTCTGCACGCCCACCCACGGGTGGGACGGCCGTGGCGGCACACCCAGAGGCAACCGCAAACATTTCTGCACGCCCACCCACGGGTAGGAGCCGACCGTGGCGAGCACACCCAGAGGCAACCGCGAACCCTTCTGCAGCCCACCCACGGGTGGGCCGGCCGCTGCGGCACACCCAGTGGCACACGCGCAAGCAGTTCTGCACGCCACTCCACGGGTGGAGCCGGCCGCGGCGGCACACCCAGAGGCAAACGCGACGCACATTATGCACGCCCACCCACGGGTGGGCCGGCCGTGGCGGCACATCCAGTGCCACAGGCAAACAGTTCTGCACGCATCCACGGGTGGGCCGGCCGTGGCGGCACATCCAGTGCACACAGGCAAACAGTTCTGCACGCCTACCCACGGGTGGGCTGGCCGTGGCGGCACACCCCGAGGCAAACGCAAACCTTGCACGCCCACCCACGGGTGGGCCGGCCGTAGCGGAACACCCAGAGGCACACGCCAGGCCCTTCTGCACGCCACCCACGGGTGGGCCGGCCGTGGCGGCACACCCAGAGGCAAACGCAAACCCTTCTTCACGCCCACCCACGGGTGGGCCGGCCGTGGCGGCACACCCAGTGGCACACGCAAACAATTCTGCACGCCCACCCACGGGTGGGCCGGCCGTGGCAGCACACCCAGTGGCACACGCAAACAGTTCTGCACGCCCACCCACGGCCTGGGCCGGCCGTGGCGGCACACCAAGTGGCACACGCAAACAGTTCTGCACGCCCACCCACGGGTGGGCCGGCCGTGGCGGCACACCCAGAGGCAAACGCAAACCCTTCTGCACGCCCACCCACGGGTGGGCCGGCCGTGGCGGCACACCCAGAGGCAAACGCAGGCACTTCTGCACGCCCACCCACGGGTGGGCCGGCCGTAAGCGGCACACCCAGAGGCAAACCCAGACCCTTCTGCACGCCTACCCACTGGTGGGCCGGCCGTGAGGCACACCCAGAGGCAACCGCAGGCCCTTTTGCAGACCCACCCACGAATGGGCCGGCCGTGGCGGCACACCCAGAGGCACAACCAAACAGTTCTGCACTCCCACCCACGGGTTGGCCGGCCGTGGCGGCACATCCAGTGGCACACGCAAACAGTTCTGCACGCCCACCCACGGGTGGGCCGGACGTGGCGGCACACCCAGAGGCAAACGGAGGCACTTCTGCACGCCCACTCACGGGTGGGCCGGCCGTGGCGGAACACCCAGAGGCACACGCAGGCCCTTCTGCACGCCCACCCACGGGTGGGCCGGCCGTGGCGGCACACCCAGTGGCACACGCATAAACAGTTCTGCACGCCCACCCACGGGTGGGCCGGCCGTAGCGGCACACCCAGAGGCACACGCAAACAGTTCTGCACGCCCACCCACGGGTGGGCCGGCCATGGCGGCACACCCAGAGGCAACAGCAAACCCTTCTGCACGCCCACCCACGGATGGGCCGGCCGTGGCGGCACACCCAGAGGCAACCGCAGGCCCTTCTGCACGCCCACCCACGGGTGGGCCGGACGTGGCGGCACACCCAGAGCCAAACGCGGACCCTTCTGCACGCCCACCCACGGGTGGGCCGGCTGTGGCGGAACACACAGAGGCAACCGCAGGCCCTTCTGCACGCCCACCCACGGGTGGGCCGGACGTGGCGGCACACCCAGAGCCAAACGCGGACCCTTCTGCACGCCCACCCACGGGTGGGCCGGCCGTGGCGGCACACCCAGAGGCAACCCTAGGCCCTTCTGCACGCCCACCCACGGGTGGGCCGAGCGTGGCGGCACACCTAGTGGCACACGCAAGCTCTTCTGCACGCCCACCCACGGGTGGGCCGGCCGTGGCGGCACACCCAGGGGCACACGCAGGCCCTTCTGCACGCCCACCCACGGGTGGGCCGGCCCGTGGCGGCACACCCAGTGGCACACGCAAACAGTTTTGCACGCCCACCCACGGGTCGCAGGCCGGCCGTGGCGGCACATCCAGTGGCACACGCAAACAGTTCTGCACGCCCCACCCACGGGTGGGCCGGCCGTGCAGCACACGCAGAGGCAACTGCAGGCCCTTCTGCACGCCCACCCACGAATGGGCGGCCGTGGCGGCACACCCAGAGGCTCACGATGGCCCTTCTGCACGCCCACCCACGGGTCAGCCGGCCGTGGCGGCACATCCAGAGGCACACGCAAACAGTTCTGCACGCCCACCCACGGGTGGGCCGGCCGTGGCGGCACACCAGAGGCAATTGCAGGCCCTTCTGCACGCACACCCATGGGTGGGCCGGCCCTGGTGGCACACCCACAGGCAATTGCAGGCCCTTCTGCACGCCCACCCACGGGTGGGCCGGCCGTGGCGGCACAGCCATTGGCACACGCAAACAGTTCTGCACGCCCACCACGGGTGAACCGGCCGTGGAGGCACACCCTGAGGCAACCGCGAGGCCTTCTGCACACCCATCCACGGGTGGGCCGGCCGTGGCGGCACACCCAGAGGCAAACGCAGGCCCTTCTGCACGGCCACCCACGGGTGGGCCGGCCGTAGCGACACACCAGGGGCAACTGCAGGCCCTTCTGCACGCCCACCCACGGGTGGGCCGGCCGTGGCGGCACACCCAGAGCGCACACGCAAACAGTTCTGCACGCCCACCCACGGGTGGGCCGGCCGTGGCGGCACACCTAGTGGCGCACGCAAACAGTTCTGCACGCCCACCCACAGGTGGGCCGGCTGTGGCGGCACACCCAGTGGATCACGCATACAGTTCTTGCACGCCCCACCCATCGGGTGGGCCGGCCGTGGCGGCACATCCAGTGGCACACGCAAACAGTTCTGCACGCCCACCCACGGGTGGGCCGGCCGTCGGCGGCACACCTAGTGGCACACGCAAGCTCAGTTCTGCACGCCCACCCACCGAATGGGCCGGCCGTGGCGGCACACCCAGAGGCACACGCGAAACAGTTCTGCACGCCCACCCACGGGTGGGCCGGCCGTGGCGGCACACCCATTGGCACACGCAAACAGTTCTGCACGCCCACCCACGGGTAGGCCGGCCGTGGCGGCACACCCAGAGGCAACCCCAGGCCATTCTGCACGCCCACCCACGAATGGGCCGGCCGTGGCGGCACACCCAGTGGCACACGCCAAACAGTTCTGCACGCCCACCCACGGGTAGGCCGGCCGTGGCGGCACACCCAGAGGCACACGCAGGCCCTTCTGCACGCCCACCCACGGGTGGGCCGGCCGTGGCGGCACACCCAGAGGCAACCGCAAACCCTTCTGCACGCCACCCACGGGTGCGCGGCCGTGGCGGCACACCCAGAGGCAACTCGCAAACGCTTCTGCACGCCTTCCCATGTGTGGGCCTGCCGTGGCGGCACACCCAGTGGCAACACACGCAAACAGTTCTGCACGCCCACCCACGGGTGGGCCGGCCGTGGCGGCACACCCAGAGGCAAACGCAGGCCCTTCTGCCACGACCACCCACGGGTGGGCAGGCCGTGCTGGCACACCCAGAGGCACACGCAAACAGTTCTGCACGCCCACCCATGGGTGGCCGGCCGTGCGGCACACCCAGAGGCAACTGCCGGCCCTTCTGCACGCCCCACCCATGGGTGGCCGGCCGTGGCGGCACACCCAGAGGCAACTGCCGGCCCTTCTGCACGCCCACCCACGGGTAAGCCGGCCGTGGCGGCACACACGGAGGCAACTGCCGGCCCTCCTGCACGCCCACCCACGGGTGGGCCGGCCGTGGCGGCACACCCAGAGGCACACGCAGGACCTTCTGCACGCCTACCCACGGGTGGGACGGCCGTGGCGGCACACCCAGAGGCACACGCGAACGGTTCTGCACGCCCACTCACGGGTGGGCCGGCCGTGGCGGCACACCCATTGGCACAGGCAAACAGTTCTGCACGCCCACCCACGAGTGAACCGGCCGTGGCGGCACACCCAGAGGCAACCGCGAGGCCCTTCTGCACGCCCACCCATCGGGTGGGCCGGCCGTAGCGGCACACCCAGAGGCAAACGCAAACAGTTCTGCATGCCCACCCACGGGTGGGCCGGTTGTGGTGGCACACTGAGAGGCAAACCCAGGCACTTCTGCACGCCCACCCACGGGTGGGCCGGCCGTAGCGGAACACCCAGAGGCAACCGCAAACAGTTCTGCACGCCCACCCACGGGTGGGCCGGCCGTGGCTGCACACCCAGTGGCACACGCAAACAGTTCTGCACGCCCACCCACGGGTGGGCCGGCCCTAGCAGCACACCCAGAGGCAAACCCAGGCCTTTCTGCACGCCCACCCACGAATGGGCCGGCCGTGGCGGCACACCCAGTGGCACACGCAAACAGTTCTGCACGCCCACCCACGGGTGGGCCGGCCGTGGCGGCACACCCAGAGGCACACGCAAACAGTTCTTCACGCCCACCCACGGGTAGGCCCGCCGTGGCGGCACACCCAGAGGCACACGCAGGCCCTTCTGCATGCCCACCCACGGGTGGGCCGGCCGTGGCGGCACACCCAGAGGCAACCGCAAACCCTTCTGCACGCCCACCCACGGGTGCGCCGGCCGTGGCGGCACACCCAGTGGCATACTTGAAACAGTTCTGCACGCCCACCCACGGGTGGGCCGGCCGTGGCGGCACACCCATTGGCACACGCAAACAGTTCTGCACGCCACCCACGGGTGGGCCGGCCGTGGCAGCACACCCAGAGGCAACCCCAGGCCTTTCTGCACGCCCACCCACGGTCGAGCCGGCCGTGGCGGCACACCCAGAGGCACACGCAAACAGTTCTGCACGCCCACCCACGGGTGGGCCGGCCGTGGCGGCACACCCATTTGCACACGCAAACAGTTCTGCACGCCCACCCACGGGTGGGCCGGCCGTGGCAGCACACCCAGAGGCAATCCCAGGCCTTTCTCCACGCCCACCCACGAATGGGCCGGCCGTGGCGGCACACCCATTGGCACACGCAAACAGTTCTTCACGCCCCACCCACGGGTGGGCCGGCCGTAGCAGCACACCCAGAGGCAACCCCAGGCACTTCTGCACGCCCACACACGAATGAGCCGGCCGTGGCGGCACACCCAGAGGCACACGCACGCACATCTGCACGCCCACCCACGGGTGGGCCGGCCGTGGCGGCACACCCATTGGCACACGCAAACAGTTCGGCACGCCCACCCACGGGTGGGCCGGCCGTGGCAGCACACCCAGAGGCAACCCCAGGCCTTTCTGCACGCCCACCCACGAATGGGCCGGCCGTGGCGGCACACCCAGAGGCACACGCAGGCCCTTCTGCACGCCCACCCAGGGGTTGGCCGGCCGTGGCGGCACACCCAGAGGCAACCGCAAACCCGTCTGCACGCCCACCCACGGGTGCGCCGGCCTTGGCGGCACACCCAGTGGCACACGCAAACAGTTCTGCACGCCCACCCACGGGTGGGCAGGCCGTGGCGGCACACCCATTGGCACACGCAAACAGTTCTGCACGCCCACCCACGGGGGGGCCGGCCGAAGCAGCACACCCGGAGGCAACCCCAGGCCTTTCTGCACGCCCACCCACGAATGGGCCGGCCGTGGCGGCACACCCAGAGGCACACGCAAACAGTTCTGCACGCCCACCCACGGGTGGGCCAGCCGTGGCGGCACACCCAGAGGCAAATGCAGGCACTTCTGCACGCCCACCCACGGGTGGGCCGGCCGTGGCGGCACACCCAGAGGCAACCGCAGGCCCTTCTGCACGCCCACCCACGGGTGGGCCGGCCGTAGCGGCACACCCAGAGGCACACGCAAACAGTTCTGCACGCCCACACATGGGTGGCCGGCCGTGGCGGCACACCCAGAGGCAATTGCCGGCCCTTCTGCACGCCCACCCACGGGTGGGCCGGCCGTGGCGGCACACCCAGAGGCAAACCCAGGCCCTTCTGCACGCCCACCCACGGGTAGGCCGGCCGTGGCGGCACACCCAGAGGCACACGCAAACAGTTCTGCACGCCCACCCACGGGTGGGCCGGCCGTGGCGGCACACCCAGAGGCAACCGCAAACAGTTCTGCACGCCGCACCCACGGGTGGGCCGGCCGTGGCGGTACACACAGAGGCACACGCAAACAGTTCTGCACGCCCACACACGGGTGGGCCGGCCTTGGCGGCACACCCAGAGGCAACCGGAGGCCCTTCTGCACGTCCACCCACGGGTGGGCCGGCCGTGGCGGCACACCCAGAGGCAACCGCAAACCCTTCTGCACGCCCACCCTCGGGTAGGCCGGCCGTGGCGGCACACCCAGTGGCACACGTAAGCAATTCTGCACGCCCACCCACGGGTGGGCCGGCCGTGGCGGCACACCCAGAGGCAACCGCAAACAGTTCTGCACGCCCACCCACGGGTGGGCCGGCCTTGGCGGCACACCCAGAGGCAACCGCAGGCCCTTCTGCACGTCCACCCACGGGTGGGCCGGCCGTGGCGGCACACCCAGTGGCACACGCAAACCCTTCTGCACGCCCACCCTCGGGTATGCCGGCCGTGGCGGCACACCCAGTGGCACACGTAAGCAGTTCTGCACGCCCACCCACGGGTGGCCCGGTTGTGGCGGCTCACCCAGTGGCACACGCAAACAGTTCTGCACGCCCACCCACGGGTGGGCCGGCCGTGGCGGCACATCCAGTGGCACACGCAAACAGTTCTGCACGCCCACCCACGGGTGGGCCGGCCGTGGCGGCACACACAGAGCCCCATGCATGCCTTTTTCTGCACGCTTCACCCACGGGTGGGCCGGCCGTAGCGGCACACACAGAGGCACACGCAAACAATTCTGCACGCCCACCCACGGGCGGCAGGCCGTGGCGGCACACCCAGAGGCAACTGCCGGCCCTTCTGCACGCCAACCCACGGGTGGGCCGGCCGTGGCGGCACACACAGAGGCACACGCAAACAGTTCTGCACGCCTACCCACGGGTGGGCCGGCCGTGGCTGCAAACCCAGAGGCAACCGACGGCTATTCTGCACGCCCACCCACGGGTGGGCCGGCCGTGGCGGCACACCCAGAGGCAACCGCAGGCATTTCTGCACGCCCACCCACGGGTGGGCCGGCCGTGGCGGCACACCCAGAGGCAACCGCAGACCCTTCTGCACGCCCACGCACGGGTAGGCCGGCCGTGGCGGCACACCCAGAGGCAACCGCAGGCATTTCTGCACGCCCACCCACGGGTGGGCCGGCCGTGGCGGCACACCCAGAGGCAAACGCAGACCCTTCTGCACGCCCCATCGCATCGGGTAGGCCGGCCGTGGCGGCACACCCAGTGGCACACGCAAACACTTCTGCACGCCCACCCACGGGTGGGCCGGCCGTGGCGGCACACCCAGTGGCACATGCAAACAGTTCTGCACGCCCACCCACGGGTGGGCCGGCCGTGGCGGCACACCCAGAGGCAACGGCAAACACGTCTGCACGCCCACCCACGGGTGGGACGGCCGTGGCGGCACACCCAGAGGCAACCGCAACTTTTTCTGCACTCCCACCCACGGGTGGGCCGGCCGTGGCGGCACACGCAGTGGCACACGCAAAGAGTTCTGCACGCCAGCCACGGGTGAGCCGGCTGTGGCGGCACACCCAGTGGATCACGCATACAGTTCTGCACGCCCACCCACGGGTGGGCCGGCCGTGGCGGCGCACCCATTGGCACACGCAAACAGTTCTTCACGCCCACCCACGGGTGGGCCGGCCGTGGCAGCACACCCAGAGGCAACCCCAGGCCTTTCTGCACGCTTCACCCACGAATGGGCCGGCCGTGGCGGCACACCCAGTGGCACACGCAAACAGTTCTGCACGCCCACCCACGGGTGGGCCGGCCGTGGCGGCACACCCAGAGGCACACGCAAACCCTTCTGCACGCCCACCCACGGGTGCGCGCCGTCCGTGGCTGCACACCCAGTGGCACACGCAGAACAGTTCTTGCACGCCTTACCCATGGGTGGGCCTGCCGTGGCGGCACACCAAGAGGCAAACGCAGGCACTTCTGCACGCCCACCCACGGGTGCGCCGGCCGTGGCTGCACACCCAGTGGCACACGCAAACAGTTCTGCACGCCCACCCATGGGTGGCCGGCCGTGGCGGCACACCCAGAGGCAATTGCCGGCCCTTCTGCACGCCCACCCACGGGTAGGCCGGCCGTGGCGGCACACCCAGAGGCACACGCAAACAGTTCTTCACGCCCACCCACGGGTGGGCCGGCCGTGGCGACACACTGAGAGGCAACCCCAGGCCCTTCTGCACGCCCACCCACGGGTGGGCCGGCCGTAGCGGCACACCCAGAGGCACACGCAAAAAGTTCTGCACGCCCACCCACGGGTGGGCCGGCCGTGGCGGCACACCCAGAGGCAACCGCAAACAGTTCTGCACGCCCACCCACGGGTGGGCCGGCCGTGGCGGCACACCCAGTGGCACACGCAAACAGTTCTGCACGCCCACCCACGGTTGGGCCGGCCTTGGCGGCACACCCAGAGGCAACCGCAGGCCCTTCTGCACGTCCACCCACGGGTGGGCCGGCCGTGGCGGCACACCCAGTGGCACACGCAAACAGTTCTGCACGCCCACCCACGGGTGGGCCGGCCGTGGCGGCACACCCAGAGGCACACGCAAACAATTCTGCACGCCCACCCACGGGTAGGCCGAACGTGGCGGCACACCCAGAGGCAAACGCAGGCCCTTCTGCACGCCCACCCACGGGTGCGCCGGCCGTGGCGGCACACCCAGAGGCACACGCAAACAGTTCTGCACGCCCACCCACGGGTAGGCCGGCCGTGGCGGCACACCCAGAGGCAACCGCAAACCCTTCTGATCGCCCACCCACGGGTGCGCCGGCCGTGGCGGCACACCCAGAGGCACACGCAAACAGTTCTGCACGCCCACCCACGGGTAGGCCGGCCGTGGCGGCACACCCAGAGGCAACCGCAGGCCCTTCTGCACGCCCACCCACGGGTGGGCCGGCCGTAGCGGCACACCCAGAGGCACACGCAAACAGTTCTGCACGCCCACCCATGGGTGGCCGGCCGTGGCGGCACACCCAGAGGCAATTGCCGGCCCTTCTGCACGCCCACCCACGGGTGGGCCGGCCGTGGCGGCACACCCAGAGGCAAACCCAGGCCCTTCTGCACGCCCACCCACGGGTAGGCCGGCCGTGGCGGCACACCCAGAGGCACACGCAAACAGTTCTGCACGCCCACCCACGGGTGGGCCGGCCGTGGCGGCACACCCAGAGGCAACCGCAAACAGTTCTGCACGCGCAACCACGGGTGGGCCGGCCGTGGCGGTACACACAGAGGCACACGCAAACAGTTCTGCACGCCCACACACGGGTGGGCCGGCCTTGGCGGCACACCCAGAGGCAACCGGAGGCCCTTCTGCACGTCCACCCACGGGTGGGCCGGCCGTGGCGGCACACCCAGAGGCAACCGCAAACCCTTCTGCACGCCCACCCTCGGGTAGGCCGGCCGTGGCGGCACACCCAGTGGCACACGTAAGCAGTTCTGCACGCCCACCCACGGGTGGCCCGGTTGTGGCGGCTCACCCAGTGGCACACGCAAACAGTTCTGCACGCCCACCCACGGGTGGGCCGGCCGTGGCGGCACACACAGAGCCCCATGCATGCCCTTCTGCACGCCCACCCACGGGTGGGCCGGCCGTAGCGGCACACACAGAGGCACACGCAAACAGTTCTGCACGCCCACCCACGGGCGGCAGGCCGTGGCGGCACACCCAGAGGCAACTGCCGGCCCTTCTGCACGCCAACCCACGGGTGGGCCGGCCGTGGCGGTACACACAGAGGCACACGCAAACAGTTCTGCCAAGCCTACCCACGGGTGGGCCGGCCGTGGCTGCAAACCCAGAGGCAACCGACGGCTATTCTGCACGCCCACCCACGGGTGGGCCGGCCGTGGCGGCACACCCAGAGGCAACCGCAATCCCTTCTGCACGCCCACCCACGGGTGGGCCGGCCGTGGCGGCACACCCAGAGGCAACCGCAGACCCTTCTGCACGCCCACGCACGGGTAGGCCGGCCGTGGCGGCACACCCAGAGGCAACCGCAGGCATTTCTGCACGCCCACCCACGGGTGGGCCGGCCGTGGCGGCACACCCAGAGGCAAACGCAGACCCTTCTGCACGCCCACGCACGGGTAGGCCGGCCGTGGCGGCACACCCAGTGGCACACGCAAACACTTCTGCACGCCCACCCACGGGTGGGCCGGCCGTGGCGGCACACCCAGTGGCACATGCAAACAGTTCTGCACGCCCACCCACGGGAGGGCCGGCCGTGGCGGCACACCCAGAGGCAACGGCAAACACGTCTGCACGCCCACCCACGGGTGGGACGGCCGTGGCGGCACACCCAGAGGCAACCGCAAACTTTTCTGCACGCCCACCCACGGGTGGGCCGGCCGTGGCGGCACACGCAGTGGCACACGCAAAGAGTTCTGCACGCCAGCCACGGGTGAGCCGGCTGTGGCGGCACACCCAGTGGATCACGCATACAGTTCTGCACGCCCACCCACGGGTGGGCCGGCCGTGGCGGCACACCCATTGGCACACGCAAACAGTTCTTCACGCCCACCCACGGGTGGGCCGGCCGTGGCAGCACACCCAGAGGCAACCCCAGGCCTTTCTGCACGCTCACCCACGAATGGGCCGGCCGTGGCGGCACACCCAGTGGCACACGCAAACAGTTCTGCACGCCCACCCATGGGTGGCCGGCCGTGGCGGCACACCCAGAGGCAATTGCCGGCCCTTCTGCACGCCCACCCACGGGTAGGCCGGCCGTGGCGGCACACCCAGAGGCACACGCAAACAGTTCTTCACGCCCCACCCACGGGTGGGCCGGCCGTGGCGACACACTCAGAGGCAAACCGCAGGCCCTTCTGCACGCCCACCCACGGGTGCGCCGGCCGTGGCGGCACACCCAGAGGCACACGCAAACAGTTCTGCACGCCCACCCACGGGTAGGCCGGCCGTGGCGGCACACCCAGAGGCAACCGCAAACCCTTCTGCACGCCCACCCACGGGTGGGCCGGCCGTGGCGGCACACCCAGAGGCACACGCAAACCTTCTGCACGCCACCCACGGGTGGGCCGGCCGTGGCGGCACACCCAGTGGCACACGCAAACAGTTCTGCACGCCCACCCACGGGTGGGCCGGCCGTGGCGGCACACCCATTGGAACACGCAAACAGTTCTGCACGCCCACCCACGGGTGGGCCGGCCGTGGCAGCACACCCAGAGGCAACCCCAGGCCTTTCTGCACGCTCACCCACGAATGGGCCGGCCGTGGCGGCACACCCAGTGGCACACGCAAACAGTTCTGCACGCCCACCCACGGGTGGGCCGGCCGTGGCGGCACACCCAGAGGCACACGCAAACAGTTCTGCACGCCCACCCACGGGTGCGCCGGCCGTGGCTGCACACCCAGTGGCACACGCAAACAGTTCTGCACGCCCACCCATGGGTGGGCCTGCCGTGGCGGCACACCCAGAGGCAAACGCAGGCACTTCTTCACGCCCCACCCACGGGTGGGCCGGCCGTGGCGGCACACCCAGTGGAACACGCAAACAGTTCTGCACGCCCACCCATGGGTGGCCGGCCGTGGCGGCACACTCCAGAGGAAAACCCTAGGCCCTTCTGCACGCCCACCCACGGGTAGGCCGGCCGTGGCGGCACACCCAGAGGCACACGCAAACAGTTCTGCACGCCCACTCCACGGGTGGGCCGGCCGTGGCGGCACACCCAGAGGCAACACGCAAACAGTTCTGCACGCCCACCCACGGGTGGGCCAGCCGTGGCTGCACACCCAGTGGCACACGCAAACAGTTCTGCACGCCCACCCACGGGTGGGCCGGCCGTGGCGGCACACCCAGAGGCAACCGCAGGCCCTTCTGCACGCCCACCCACGGGTGGGCCGGCCGTGGCGGCACACCCAGAGGCAACTCGCAAACCCCTTCTGCACGCCCCACCCTCGGGTAGGCCGGCCGTGGCGGCACACCCAGTGGCACACGTGAACAGTTCTGCACGCCCACCCACGGGTGGGCCGGCCGTGGCGGCACATCCAGTGGCACACGCAAACAGTTCTGCACGCCCACCCACGGGTGGGCCGGCCGTGGCGGCACACACAGAGCCCCACGCATGCCCTTCTGCACGCCCACCCACGGGTGGGCCGGCCGTAGCGGCACACCCAGAGGCACACGCAAACAGTTCTGCACGCCCACCCACGGGCGTGCAGGCCGTGGCGGCACACCCAGAGGCAAAGCAACGCAGGCATTTCTGCACGCCCACTCCACGGGTCGGCCGGCCGTGGCGGCACACCCAGAGGCAACCGCAGACCCTTCTGCACGCCCCACCCACGGGTAGGCCGGCCGTGGCGGCACACCCAGTGGAACACGCAAACAGTTCTGCACGCCCACCCACGGGTGGGCCGGCCGTGGCGGCACACCCAGTGGCACATGCAAACAGTTCTGCACGCCCACCCACGGGTGGGCCGGCCATGGCGGCACACCCAGAGGCAAACGCAGGCACTTCTGCACGCCCACCCACGGGTGGGCCGGCCGTGGCGGCACACCAAGAGGCAATCGCATGTCCTTCTGCACGCCAACCCACGGGTGGGCCGGCCGTGGCGGCACACCCAGAGGCAAACGCATGCCCTTCTGCACGGCCACCCATGGGTGGGCCGGCCGTGGCGGCACACCCAGAGGCAAATGCAGGCCCTTCTGCACGCCCACCCACGGGTGGGCCGGCCGTGGCGGCACACCCAGAGGCACACGCAAACAGTTCTGCACGCCCACCCACGGGTGGGCCGGCCGTGGCGGCACAGCCAGTGGCGAACGCAAACAGTTCTGCACGCCCACCCACAGGTGGGCCGGCCGTGGCGGCACACCCAGTGGATCACGCATACACTTCTGCACGCCCCACCCACGGGTGGGCCGGCCGTGGCGGCACATCCAGTGGCACACGCAAACAGTTCTGCACGCCCCACCCACGGGTGGGCCGGCCGTGGCGGCACACCCAGTGGCACACGCAAACAGTTCTGCACGCCCACCCACAGGTGGGCCGGCCGTGGCGGCACACCCATTGGCACACGCAGACTGTTCTGCACGCCCACCCACGGGTGGGCCGGCCGTAGCAGCACACCCAGAGGCAACCGCAGGCCTTTCTGCACCCCCACCCAGGAATGGGCCGGCCGTGGCGGCACACCCAGAGACACACGCAAACAGTTCTGCACGCCCACCCACGGGTGGGCCGGCCGTGGCGGCACACCCATTGGCACACGCAAACAGTTCTGCACGCCCACCCACGGGTGGTCCGGCCGTGGCAGCACACCCAGAGGCAACCCCAGGCCTTTCTGCACGCCCCACCCACGAATGGGTCGGCCGTGGCGGCACACCCAGAGGCACACGCAAACAGTTCTGCACGCCCACCCACGGGTGGGCCGGCCGTGGCGGCACACACATTGGCACACGCAAACAGTTCTGCACGCCCACCCACGGGTGGGCCGGCCGTGGCGGCACACCCAGAGGCACACGGAAACAGTTCTGCACGCCCACCCACGGGTGCGCCGGCCGTGGCTGCACACCCAGAGGCAAACGCAGGCACTTCTGCACGCCCACCCACGGGTGGGCCGGCCGTGGCGGCACACTGAGAGGCAACCCCAGGCCCTTCTGCACGCCCACCCACGGGTGGGCCGGCCGTAGCGGCACACCCAGAGGCACACGCAAAAAGTTCTGCACGCCCACCCACGGGTATGCCGGCCGTGGCGGCACACCCAGAGGCAACCGCAAACAGTTCTGCACGCCCACCCACGGGTGGGCCGGCCGTGGCGGCACACCTAGTGGCGCACACAAACAGTTCTGCACGCCCACCCACAGGTGGGCCGGCCGTGGCGGCACACCCAGTGGATCACGCATACAGTTCTGCACGCCCACCCACGGGTGGGCCGGCCGTGGCGGCACACCCAGAGGCAAACGCACGCACATCTGCACGCCCACCCACGGGTGGGCCGGCCGTGGCGGCACACCCAGTGGCACAGGCAAACAGTTCTGCACGCCCATCACGGGTGGGCCGGCCGTGGCGGCACATCCAGTGCCACAGGCAAACAGTTCTGCACGCCCACCCACGGGTGGGCCGGCCGTGGCGGCACACCCAGAGGCAAACGCAAACCCTTCTGCACGCCCACCCACGGGTGGGCCGGCCGTGGCGGAACACCCAGAGGCACACGCAGGCTCTTCTGCACGCCCACCCACGGGTGGGCCGGCCGTGGCGGCACACCCAGAGGCAACACGCAAACCCTTCTGCACGCCCACCCACGGGTGGGCCGGCCGTGGCGGCACACCCAGTGGCACACGCAAACAGTTCTGCACGCCCACCCACGGGTGGGCCGGCCGTGCAGCAACACCCAGTGGCAACACGCAAACAGTTCTGCACGCCCACCCACGGCCTGGGCCGGCCGTGGCAGCACACCAAGTGGCACACGCAAACAGTTCTGCACGCCCACCCACGGGTGGGCCGGCCGTGGCGGCACACCCAGAGGCAACCGCAAACCTTCTGATCGCCCACCCACGGGTGGGCCGGCCGTGGCGGCACACCCAGTGGCACACGCAAACAGTTCTGCACGGCCACACACGGGTGGGCCGGCCGTGGCGGCACACCCATTGGCAACACGCAAACAGTTCTGCACGCCCACCCACGGGTGGGCCGGCCGTGGCGGCACACCCAGAGGCAACCGCAGGCCTTTCTGCACGCCCACCCACGAGTGGGACGGCCGTGGCGGCACACCCAGTGGCACACGCAAACAGTTCTGCACGCCCACCCACGGGTGGGCCGGCCGTGGCGGCACACCCAGAGGCACACGCAAACAGTTCTGCACGCCCACCCACGGGTGCGCCGGCCGTGGCTGCACACCCAGTGGCACACGCAAACAGTTCTGCACGCCCACCCATGGGTGGGCCTGCCGTGGCGGCACACCCAGAGGCAAACGCAGGCACTTCTGCACGCCCACCCACGGGTGCGCCGGCCGTGGCTGCACACCCAGTGGCACACGCAAACAGTTCTGCACGCCCACCCATGGGTGGCCGGCCGTGGCGGCACACCCAGAGGAAACCCTAGGCCCTTCTGCACGCCCACCCACGGGTAGGCCGGCCGTGGCGGCACACCCAGAGGCACACGCAAACAGTTCTTCACACCCACCCACGGGTGGGCCGGCCGTGGCGGCACACCCAGAGGCAACCGCAAACAGTTCTGCACGCCCACCCACGGGTGGGCCAGCCGTGGCTGCACACCCAGTGGCACACGCAAACAGTTCTGCACGCCCACCCACGGGTGGGCCGGCCTTTGCGGCACACCCAGAGGCAACCGCAGGCCCTTCTGCACGTCCACCCACGGGTGGGCCGGCCGTGGCGGCACACCCAGAGGCAACCGCAAACCCTTCTGCACGCCCACCCTCGGGTAGGCCGGCCGTGGCGGCACACCCAGTGGCACACGTAAACAGTTCTGCACGCCCACCCACGGGTGGGCCGGCCGTGGCGGCACATCCAGTGGCACACGCAAACAGTTCTGCACGCCCACCCACGGGTGGGCCGGCCGTGGCGGCACACACAGAGCCCCACGCATGCCCTTCTGCACGCCCACCCACGGGTGGGCCGGCCGTAGCGGCACACACAGAGGCACACGCAAACAGTTCTGCACGCCCACCCACGTGGAGGGCAGGCCGTGGCGGCACACCCAGAGGCAAACGCAGGCATTTCTGCACGCCCCACCCACGGGTCGGCCGGCTGTGGCGGCACACCCAGAGGCAACACGCAGACCCTTCTGCACGCCCACCCACGGGTGGGCCGGCCGTGGCGGCACACCCAGTGGAACACGCAAACAGTTCTGCACGCCCACCCACGGGTGGGCCGGCCGTGGCGGCACACCCAGTGGCACACGCAAACAGTTCTGCACGCCCACCCACGGGTGGGCCGGCCGTGGCGGCACACCCAGAGGCAAACGCAGGCACTTCTGCACGCCCACCCACGGGTGGGCCGGCCGTGGCGGCACACCAAGAGGCAATCGCGTATGTCCTTCTGCACGCCAACCCACGGGTGGGCCGGCCGTGGCGGCACACCCAGAGGCAAACGCATGCCCTTCTGCACGGCCACCCACGGGTGGGCCGGCCGTAGCGGCACACCCAGGGGCAAATGCAGGCCCTTCTGCACGCCCACCCACGGGTGGGCCGGCCGTGGCGGCACACCCAGAGGCACACGCAAACAGTTCTGCACGCCCACCCACGGGTGGGCCGGCCGTGGCGGCACACCCAGTGGCAAACGCAAACAGTTCTGCACGCCCACCCACAGGTGGGCCGGCCGTGGCGGCACACCCAGTGGATCACGCATACACTTCTGCAGCCCACCCACGGGTGGGCCGGCCGTGGCGGCACATCCAGTGGCACACGCAAACAGTTCTGCACGCCCACCCACGGGTGGGCCGGCCGTGGCGGCACACCCAGTGGCACACGCAAACAGTTCTGCACGCCCACCCACGGGTGGGCCGGCCGTGGCGGCACACCCATTGGCACACGCAAACTGTTCTGCACGCCCACCCACGGGTGGGCCGGCCGTGGCAGCACACCCAGAGGCAACCCCAGGCCTTTCTGCACGCCCACCCAGGAATGGGCCGGCCGTGGCGGCACACCCAGAGGCACACGCAAACAGTTCTGCACGCCCACCCACGGGTGGGCCGGCCGTGGCGGCACACCCAGTGGCACACGCAAACAGTTCTGCACGCCCACCCATCGGGTGGTCCGGCCGTGGCAGCACACCCAGAGGCAACCCGCAGGCCTTTCTGCACGCCCACCCACGAATGGGCCGGCCGTGGCGGCACACCCAGAGGCACACGCAAACAGTTCTGCACGCCCACCCACGGGTGGGCCGGCCGTGGCGGCACACCCATTGGCACACGCAAACAGTTCTGCACGCCCACCCACGGGTGGGCCGGCCGTGGCGGCACACCCGGTGGCACACGCAAACAGTTCTGCACGCCCACCCACGGGTGGGCCGGCCGTGGCTGCACACCCAGAGGCAACACGCAGGCACTTCTGCACGCCCACCCACGGGTGGGCCGGCCGTGGCGGCACACTGAGAGGCAACCGCAGGCCCTTCTGCACGCCCACTCCACGGGTGGGCCGGCCGTGGCGGCACACCCAGAGGCACACGCAAAAAGTTCTGCACGCCCACCCACGGGTAGGCCGGCCGTGGCGGCACACCCAGAGGCAACCGCAAACAGTTCTGCACGCCCACCCACGGGTGGGCCGGCCGTGGCGGCACACCTAGTGGCGCACACAAACAGTTCTGCACGCCCACCCACGGGTGGGCCGGCCGTGGCGGCACACCCAGTGGATCACGCAAACAGTTCTGCACGCCCACCCACGGGTGGGCCGGCCGTGGCGGCACACCCAGAGGCAACACGCAAGCACATCTGCACGCCCACCCACGGGTGGGCCGGCCGTGGCGGCACACCCAGTGGCACACGCAAACAGTTCTGCAGCCCATCCCACGGGTGGGCCGGCCGTGGCGGCACATCCAGTGGCACACGCAAACAGTTCTGCACGCCCACCCACGGGTGGGCCGGCCGTGGCGGCACACCCAGAGGCAAACGCAAACCCTTCTGCACGCCCACCCACGGGTGGGCCGGCCGTGGCGGAACACCCAGAGGCACACGCAGGCCCTTCTGCACGCCCACCCACGGGTGGGCCGGCCGTGGCGGCACACCCAGAGGCAAACGCAGAACCCTTCTTCACGCCCCACCCACGGGTGGGCCGGCCGTGGCGGCACACCCAGTGGCACACGCAAACAATTCTGCACGCCCACCCACGGGTGGGCCGGCCGTGGCGGCACACCCAGTGGCACACGCAAACAGTTCTGCACGCCCACCCACGGGCCTGGGCCGGCCGTGGCGGCACACCCAGTGGCACACGCAAACAGTTCTGCACGCCCACCCACGGGTGGGCCGGCCGTGGCGGCACACCCAGAGGCACACGCAAACCCTTCTGCACGCCCACCCACGGGTGGGCCGGCCGTGGCGGCACACCCAGAGGCACACGCAAACACTTCTGCACGCCCACCCACGGGTGGGCCGGCCGTGGCGGCACACCCAGAGGCAAAACCCAGACCCTTCTGCACGCCCACCCACGGGTGGGCCGGCCGTGGCGGCACACCCAGAGGCAACACGCAGGCCCTTCTGCACGCCCACTCCACGGGTGGGCCGGCCGTGGCGGCACACCCAGAGGCACACGCAAACAGTTCTGCACGCCCACCCACGGGTGGGCCGGCCGTGGCGGCACACCCAGTGGCACACGCAGAACAGTTCTGCACGCCCACCCACGGGTGGGCCGGCCGTGGCGGCACACCCAGAGGCACACGCAGGCACTTCTGCACGCCCACCCACGGGTGGGCCGGCCGTGGCGGCACACCCAGAGGCACACGCAGACCCTTCTGCACGCCCACCCACGGGTGGGCCGGCCGTGGCGGCACACCCAGAGGCAACACGCAAACACTTCTGCACGCCCACCCACGGGTGGGCCGGCCGTGGCGGCACACCCAGTGGCACACGCAAACAGTTCTGCACGCCCACCCACGGGTGGGCCGGCCGTGGCGGCACACCCAGAGGCACACGCAAACAGTTCTGCACGCCCACCCACGGGTGGGCCGGCCGTGGCGGCACACCCAGAGGCAACACGCAAACCCTTCTGCACGCCCACCCACGGGTGGGCCGGCCGTGGCGGCACACCCAGAGGCAACACGCAGGCAGCTTCTGCACGCCCACCCACGGGTGGGCCGGCCGTGGCGGCACACCCAGAGGCAACACGCAAACCCTTCTGCACGCCCACCCACGGGTGGGCCGGCCGTGGCGGCACACCCAGAGGCAACCGCAGGCTCTTCTGCACGCCCACCCACGGGTGGGCCGGCCGTGGCGGCACACCCAGAGGCACACGCAGACCCTTCTGCACGCCCACCCACGGGTGGGCCGGCCGTGGCGGCACACCCAGAGGCAACCGCAGACCCTTCTGCACGCCCACCCACGGGTGGGCCGGCCGTGGCGGCACACCCAGTGGCACACGCAAACAGCTTCTGCACGCCCACCCACGGGTGGGCCGGCCGTGGCGGCACACCCAGAGGCAACACGCAGGCCCTTCTGCACGCCCACCCACGGGTGGGCCGGCCGTGGCGGCACACCCAGAGGCACACGCAAACAGTTCTGCACGCCCACCCACGGGTGGGCCGGCCGTGGCGGCACACCCAGAGGCACACGCAAACAGTTCTGCACGCCCACCCACGGGTGGGCCGGCCGTGGCGGCACACCCAGAGGCAACTGCAGGCCCTTCTGCACGCCCACCCACGGGTGGGCCGGCCGTGGTGGCACACCCAGAGGCAATCGCAGGCTCTTCTGCACGCCCACCCACGGGTGGGCCGGCCGTGGCGGCACAGCCATTGGCACACGCAAACAGTTCTGCACGCCCACCCACGGGTGGACCGGCCGTGGCGGCACACCCAGAGGCAACCGCAGGCCCTTCTGCACGCCCACCCACGGGTGGGCCGGCCGTGGCGGCACACCCAGAGGCAAACGCAGGCCCTTCTGCACGCCCACCCACGGGTGGGCCGGCCGTGGCGGCACACCCAGAGGCAACCGCAGGCCCTTCTGCACGCCCACCCACGGGTGGGCCGGCCGTGGCGGCACACCCAGAGGCACACGCAAACAGTTCTGCACGCCCACCCACGGGTGGGCCGGCCGTGGCGGCACACCCAGTGGCACACGCAAACAGTTCTGCACGCCCACCCACGGGTGGGCCGGCCGTGGCGGCACACCCAGTGGCAACACGCAGACAGTTCTGCACGCCCACCCACGGGTGGGCCGGCCGTGGCGGCACACCCAGTGGCACACGCAAACAGTTCTGCACGCCCACCCACGGGTGGGCCGGCCGTGGCGGCACACCCAGTGGCACACGCAAACAGTTCTGCACGCCCACTCCACGGGTGGGCCGGCCGTGGCGGCACACCCAGAGGCAACCGCAGGCCCTTCTGCACGCCCACCCACGGGTGGGCCGGCCGTGGCGGCACACCCAGAGGCACACGCAAACAGTTCTGCACGCCCACCCACGGGTGGGCCGGCCGTGGCGGCACACCCATTGGCACACGCAAACAGTTCTGCACGCCCACCCACGGGTGGGCCGGCCGTGGCGGCACACCCAGAGGCAACCGCAGGCCCTTCTGCACGCCCACCCACGAATGGGCCGGCCGTGGCGGCACACCCAGTGGCACACGCAAACAGTTCTGCACGCCCACCCACGGGTGGGCCGGCCGTGGCGGCACACCCAGAGGCACACGCAGGCCCTTCTGCACGCCCACCCACGGGTGGGCCGGCCGTGGCGGCACACCCAGAGGCAACCGCAAACCCTTCTGCACGCCCACCCACGGGTGGGCCGGCCGTGGCGGCACACCCAGTGGCAACACGCAAACAGCTTCTGCACGCCCACCCACGGGTGGGCCGGCCGTGGCGGCACACCCAGTGGCACACGCAAACAGTTCTGCACGCCCACCCACGGGTGGGCCGGCCGTGGCGGCACACCCAGAGGCAACACGCAGGCACTTCTGCACGCCCACCCACGGGTGGGCCGGCCGTGGCGGCACACCCAGAGGCACACGCAAACAGTTCTGCACGCCCACCCACGGGTGGGCCGGCCGTGGCGGCACACCCAGAGGCAACACGCAGGCACTTCTGCACGCCCACCCACGGGTGGGCCGGCCGTGGCGGCACACCCAGAGGCACACGCAGGCACCTTCTGCACGCCCACCCACGGGTGGGCCGGCCGTGGCGGCACACCCAGAGGCACACGCAGGCCCTTCTGCACGCCCACCCACGGGTGGGCCGGCCGTGGCGGCACACCCAGAGGCACACGCAGGACACTTCTGCACGCCTCACCCACGGGTGGGCCGGCCGTGGCGGCACACCCAGAGGCACACGCAAACAGTTCTGCACGCCCACCCACGGGTGGGCCGGCCGTGGCGGCACACCCAGTGGCACACGCAAACAGTTCTGCACGCCCACCCACGGGTGGGCCGGCCGTGGCGGCACACCCAGAGGCACACCGCAGACACTTCTGCACGCCCACTCCACGGGTGGGCCGGCCGTGGCGGCACACCCAGAGGCAAACGCAAACAGTTCTGCACGCCCACCCACGGGTGGGCCGGCCGTGGCGGCACACCCAGAGGCACACGCAGGCAGCTTCTGCACGCCCACCCACGGGTGGGCCGGCCGTGGCGGCACACCCAGAGGCACACGCAAACAGTTCTGCACGCCCACCCACGGGTGGGCCGGCCGTGGCGGCACACCCAGAGGCAACACGCAAACAGTTCTGCACGCCCACCCACGGGTGGGCCGGCCGTGGCGGCACACCCAGTGGCACACGCAAACAGTTCTGCACGCCCAGCCATGGGTGGGCCGGCCGTGGCGGCACACCCAGAGGCAACCGCAGGCCCTTCTGCACGCCCACCCACGGGTGGGCCGGCCGTGGCGGCACACCCAGTGGCACACGCAAACAGTTCTGCACGCCCACCCACGGGTGGGCCGGCCGTGGCGGCACACCCAGAGGCACACGCAAACAGTTCTGCACGCCCACCCACGGGTGGGCCGGCCGTGGCGGCACACCCAGAGGCAACACGCAGGCCCTTCTGCACGCCCACCCACGGGTGGGCCGGCCGTGGCGGCACACCCAGAGGCAACCGCAAACCCTTCTGCACGCCCACCCACGGGTGGGCCGGCCGTGGCGGCACACCCAGAGGCACACGCAAACAGTTCTGCACGCCCACCCACGGGTGGGCCGGCCGTGGCGGCACACCCAGTGGCAACACGCAAACAGTTCTGCACGCCCACCCACGGGTGGGCCGGCCGTGGCGGCACACCCAGAGGCAACACGCAGGCCTTTCTGCACGCCCACCCACGGGTGGGCCGGCCGTGGCGGCACACCCAGAGGCACACGCAAACAGTTCTGCACGCCCACCCACGGGTGGGCCGGCCGTGGCGGCACACCCAGTGGCACACGCAAACAGTTCTGCACGCCCACCCACGGGTGGGCCGGCCGTGGCGGCACACCCAGAGGCAACCGCAGGCCCTTCTGCACGCCCACCCACGGGTGGG
The DNA here is from genome assembly GCA_034336685.1 of Luscinia luscinia. Classification (NCBI taxonomy): domain Eukaryota; kingdom Metazoa; phylum Chordata; class Aves; order Passeriformes; family Muscicapidae; genus Luscinia; species Luscinia luscinia. Next base: position 22,972 of record JAKWBO010000259.1, on the reverse strand, counting down.
CCGGCCGTGGCGGCACACCCAGAGGCACACGCAAACAGTTCTGCACGCCCACTCCACGGGTGGGCCGGCCGTGGCGGCACACCCAGAGGCAACACGCAGACCCTTCTGCACGCCCACCCACGGGTGGGCCGGCCGTGGCGGCACACCCAGAGGCACACGCAAACAGTTCTGCACGCCCACCCACGGGTGGGCCGGCCGTGGCGGCACACCCAGTGGCACACGCAAACAGTTCTGCACGCCCACTCCACGGGTGGGCCGGCCGTGGCAGCACACCCAGAGGCAACCGCAGGCCTTTCTGCACGCCCACCCACGGATGGGCCGGCCGTGGCGGCACACCCAGAGGCACACGCAGGCCCTTCTGCACGCCCACCCACGGGTGGGCCGGCCGTGGCGGCACACCCAGAGGCAACACGCAAACCCGTTCTGCACGCCCACTCCACGGGTGGGCCGGCCGTGGCGGCACACCCAGTGGCACACGCAAACAGTTCTGCACGCCCACCCACGGGTGGGCCGGCCGTGGCGGCACACCCAGTGGCACACGCAAACAGTTCTGCACGCCCACCCACGGGTGGGCCGGCCGTGGCGGCACACCCAGAGGCAACCCCAGGCCTTTCTGCACGCCCACCCACGGATGGGCCGGCCGTGGCGGCACACCCAGAGGCACACGCAAACAGTTCTGCACGCCCACTCCACGGGTGGGCCGGCCGTGGCGGCACACCCAGAGGCAAACGCAGGCACTTCTGCACGCCCACCCACGGGTGGGCCGGCCGTGGCGGCACACCCAGAGGCAACCGCAGGCCCTTCTGCACGCCCACCCACGGGTGGGCCGGCCGTGGCGGCACACCCAGAGGCACACGCAAACAGTTCTGCACGCCCACCCACGGGTGGGCCGGCCGTGGCGGCACACCCAGAGGCAACCGCAGGCCCTTCTGCACGCCCACCCACGGGTGGGCCGGCCGTGGCGGCACACCCAGAGGCAACCGCAGGCCCTTCTGCACGCCCACCCACGGGTGGGCCGGCCGTGGCGGCACACCCAGAGGCACACGCAAACAGTTCTGCACGCCCACCCACGGGTGGGCCGGCCGTGGCGGCACACCCAGAGGCAACCGCAAACAGTTCTGCACGCCCACCCACGGGTGGGCCGGCCGTGGCGGCACACCCAGAGGCACACGCAAACAGTTCTGCACGCCCACCCACGGGTGGGCCGGCCGTGGCGGCACACCCAGAGGCAACCGCAGGCCCTTCTGCACGCCCACCCACGGGTGGGCCGGCCGTGGCGGCACACCCAGAGGCAACCGCAAACCCTTCTGCACGCCCACCCACGGGTGGGCCGGCCGTGGCGGCACACCCAGTGGCACACGCAAACAGTTCTGCACGCCCACCCACGGGTGGGCCGGCCGTGGAGGCACACCCAGAGGCAACACGCAAACAGTTCTGCACGCCCACCCACGGGTGGGTCGGCCTTGGCGGCACACCCAGAGGCAACACGCAGGCCCTTCTGCACGCCCACCCACGGGTGGGCCGGCCGTGGCGGCACACCCAGTGGCACACGCAAACAGCTTCTGCACGCCCACCCACGGGTAGGCCGGCCGTGGCGGCACACCCAGTGGCACACGCAGGCAGTTCTGCACGCCCACCCACGGGTGGGCCGGCCGTGGCGGCACACCCAGTGGCACACGCAAACAGTTCTGCACGCCCACCCACGGGTGGGCCGGCCGTGGCGGCACATCCAGTGGCACACGCAAACAGTTCTGCACGCCCACCCACGGGTGGGCCGGCCGTGGCGGCACACCCAGAGGCACCCATGCATGCCCTTCTGCACGCCCACCCACGGGTGGGCCGGCCGTAGCGGCACACACAGAGGCACACGCAAACAATTCTGCACGCCCACCCACGGGCGGCCGGCCGTGGCGGCACACCCAGAGGCAACTGCAAGCCCTTCTGCACGCCCACCCACGGGTGGGCCGGCCGTGGCGGCACACCCAGAGGCACACGCAAACAGTTCTGCACGCCTACCCACGGGTGGGCCGGCCGTGGCTGCACACCCAGAGGCAACCGACGGCTATTCTGCACGCCCACCCACGGGTGGGCCGGCCGTGGCGGCACACCCAGAGGCAACACGCAGGCATTTCTGCACGCCCACTCCACGGGTGGGCCGGCCGTGGCGGCACACCCAGAGGCAACACGCAGACCCTTCTGCACGCCCACCCACGGGTGGGCCGGCCGTGGCGGCACACCCAGAGGCAACCGCAGGCATTTCTGCACGCCCACCCACGGGTGGGCCGGCCGTGGCGGCACACCCAGAGGCAAACGCAGACCCTTCTGCACGCCCACCCACGGGTAGGCCGGCCGTGGCGGCACACCCAGTGGCACACGCAAACACTTCTGCACGCCCACCCACGGGTGGGCCGGCCGTGGCGGCACACCCAGTGGCACACGCAAACAGTTCTGCACGCCCACCCACGGGTGGGCCGGCCGTGGCGGCACACCCAGAGGCAACGCAAACACGTTCTGCACGCCCACCCACGGGTGGGCCGGCCGTGGCGGCACACCCAGAGGCAACCGCAAACCTTTCTGCACGCCCACCCACGGGTGGGCCGGCCGTGGCGGCACACGCAGTGGCACACGCAAAGAGTTCTGCACGCCAGCCACGGGTGAGCCGGCTGTGGCGGCACACCCAGTGGCATCACGCATACAGTTCTGCACGCCCACCCACGGGTGGGCCGGCCGTGGCGGCACACCCATTGGCACACGCAAACAGTTCTGCACGCCCACCCACGGGTGGGCCGGCCGTGGCAGCACACCCAGAGGCAACCCCAGGCCTTTCTGCACGCTCACCCACGGATGGGCCGGCCGTGGCGGCACACCCAGTGGCACACGCAAACAGTTCTGCACGCCACCCACGGGTGGGCCGGCCGTGGCGGCACACCCAGAGGCACACGCAAACCCTTCTGCACGCCCACCCACGGGTGCGCCGGCCGTGGCTGCACACCCAGTGGCACACGCAAACAGTTCTGCACGCCCACTCCACGGGTGGGCCTGCCGTGGCGGCACACCCAGAGGCAAACGCAGGCACTTCTGCACGCCCACCCACGGGTGGCGCCGGCCGTGGCTGCACACCCAGTGGCACACGCAAACAGTTCTGCACGCCCACCCATGGGTGGGCCGGCCGTGGCGGCACACCCAGAGGCAATTGCCGCCCTTCTGCACGCCCACTCCACGGGTAGGGTCGGCCGTGGCGGCACACCCAGAGGCACACGCAAACAGTTCTGCACGCCCACCCACGGGTGGGCCGGCCGTGGCGGCACACCCAGAGGCAACCGCAGGCCCTTCTGCACGCCTCACCCACGGGTGGGCCGGCCGTGGCGGCACACCCAGAGGCACACGCAAAACAGTTCTGCACGCCCACCCACGGGTGGGCCGGCCGTGGCGGCACACCCAGAGGCACACCGCAAACAGTTCTGCACGCCCACCCACGGGTGGGCCGGCCGTGGCGGCACACCCAGAGGCAACACGCAGGCCCTTCTGCACGCCCACCCACGGGTGGGCCGGCCGTGGCGGCACACCCAGTGGCACACGCAAACAGTTCTGCACGCCCACTCCACGGGTGGGCCGGCCGTGGCGGCACACCCAGAGGCACACGCAAACAGTTCTGCACGCCCACCCACGGGTGGGCCGACCGTGGCGGCACACCCAGAGGCAAACGCAGGCCCTTCTGCACGCCCACCCACGGGTGCGCCGGCCGTGGCGGCACACCCAGAGGCACACGCAAACAGTTCTGCACGCCCACCCACGGGTGGGCCGGCCGTGGCGGCACACCCAGAGGCAACCGCAAACCCTTCTGCACGCCCACCCACGGGTGCGCCGGCCGTGGCGGCACACCCAGGGGCACACGCAAACAGTTCTGCACGCCCACCCACGGGTGGGCCGGCCGTGGCGGCACACCCAGAGGCAACCGCAGGCCCTTCTGCACGCCTCACCCACGGGTGGGCCGGCCGTGGCGGCACACCCAGAGGCACACGCAAACAGTTCTGCACGCCCACCCATGGGTGGGCCGGCCGTGGCGGCACACCCAGAGGCACATCGCAGACCCTTCTGCACGCCCACCCACGGGTGGGCCGGCCGTGGCGGCACACCCAGAGGCAAACGCAGGCCCTTCTGCACGCCCACCCACGGGTAGGCCGGCCGTGGCGGCACACCCAGAGGCACACGCAAACAGTTCTGCACGCCCACCCACGGGTGGGCCGGCCGTGGCGGCACACCCAGAGGCAACCGCAAACAGTTCTGCACGCCCACCCACGGGTGGGCCGGCCGTGGCGGCACACCCAGAGGCACACGCAAACAGTTCTGCACGCCCACCCACGGGTGGGCCGGCCGTGGCGGCACACCCAGAGGCAACCGCAGGCCCTTCTGCACGCCCACCCACGGGTGGGCCGGCCGTGGCGGCACACCCAGAGGCAACCGCAAACCCTTCTGCACGCCCACCCTCGGGTAGGCCGGCCGTGGCGGCACACCCAGTGGCACACGTAAACAGTTCTGCACGCCCACCCACGGGTGGCCCGGTTGTGGCGGCTCACCCAGTGGCACACGCAAACAGTTCTGCACGCCCACCCACGGGTGGGCCGGCCGTGGCGGCACACACAGAGCCCCACGCATGCCCTTCTGCACGCCCACCCACGGGTGGGCCGGCCGTGGCGGCACACCCAGAGGCACACGCAAACAGTTCTGCACGCCCACCCACGGGCGGCAGGCCGTGGCGGCACACCCAGAGGCAACTGCCGGCCCTTCTGCACGCCCACCCACGGGTGGGCCGGCCGTGGCGGCACACCCAGAGGCACACGCAAACAGTTCTGCACGCCTACCCACGGGTGGGCCGGCCGTGGCTGCAAACCCAGAGGCAACCGACGGCTATTCTGCACGCCCACCCACGGGTGGGCCGGCCGTGGCGGCACACCCAGAGGCAACACGCAAACCCTTCTGCACGCCCACCCACGGGTGGGCCGGCCGTGGCGGCACACCCAGAGGCAACCGCAGACCCTTCTGCACGCCCACGCACGGGTAGGCCGGCCGTGGCGGCACACCCAGAGGCAACCGCAGGCATTTCTGCACGCCCACCCACGGGTGGGCCGGCCGTGGCGGCACACCCAGAGGCAAACGCAGACCCTTCTGCACGCCCACGCACGGGTAGGCCGGCCGTGGCGGCACACCCAGTGGCACACGCAAACACTTCTGCACGCCCACCCACGGGTGGGCCGGCCGTGGCGGCACACCCAGTGGCACACGCAAACAGTTCTGCACGCCCACCCACGGGTGGGCCGGCCGTGGCGGCACACCCAGAGGCACACGGCAAACACGTTCTGCACGCCCACCCACGGGTGGGACGGCCGTGGCGGCACACCCAGAGGCAACTCGCAAACTTTTCTGCACGCCCACCCACGGGTGGGCCGGCCGTGGCGGCACACGCAGTGGCACACGCAAAGAGTTCTGCACGCCAGCCACGGGTGAGCCGGCTGTGGCGGCACACCCAGTGGCATCACGCATACAGTTCTGCACGCCCACTCCACGGGTGGGCCGGCCGTGGCGGCACACCCATTGGCACACGCAAACAGTTCTTCACGCCCACCCACGGGTGGGCCGGCCGTGGCAGCACACCCAGAGGCAAACCCAGGCCTTTCTGCACGCTCACCCACGAATGGGCCGGCCGTGGCGGCACACCCAGTGGCACACGCAAACAGTTCTGCACGCCCACCCATGGGTGGGCCGGCCGTGGCGGCACACCCAGAGGCACATCGCCGGCCCTTCTGCACGCCCACCCACGGGTAGGCCGGCCGTGGCGGCACACCCAGAGGCACACGCAAACAGTTCTGCACGCCCACTCCACGGGTGGGCCGGCCGTGGCGACACACCGAGAGGCAACCCGCAGGCCCTTCTGCACGCCCACCCACGGGTGCGCCGGCCGTGGCGGCACACCCAGAGGCACACGCAAACAGTTCTGCACGCCCACCCACGGGTAGGCCGGCCGTGGCGGCACACCCAGAGGCAACCGCAAACCCTTCTGATCGCCCACCCACGGGTGCGCCGGCCGTGGCGGCACACCCAGTGGCACACGTAAACAGTTCTGCACGCCCACCCACGGGTGGGCCGGCCGTGGCGGCACATCCAGTGGCACACGCAAACAGTTCTGCACGCCCACCCACGGGTGGGCCGGCCGTGGCGGCACACACAGAGCCCCACGCATGCCCTTCTGCACGCCCACCCACGGGTGGGCCGGCCGTAGCGGCACATACAGAGGCACACGCAAACAGTTCTGCACGCCCACCCACGGGCGGCAGGCCGTGGCGGCACACCCAGAGGCAACCGCAGGCATTTCTGCACGCCCACTCCACGGGTCGGGCCGGCCGTGGCGGCACACCCAGAGGCAACCGCAGACCCTTCTGCACGCCCACCCACGGGTAGGCCGGCCGTGGCGGCACACCCAGTGGAACACGCAAACAGTTCTGCACGCCCACCCACGGGTGGGCCGGCCGTGGCGGCACACCCAGTGGCACATGCAAACAGTTCTGCACGCCCACCCACGGGTGGGCCGGCCATGGCGGCACACCCAGAGGCAAACGCAGGCACTTCTGCACGCCCACCCACGGGTGGGCCGGCCGTGGCGGCACACCAAGAGGCAATCGCATGTCCTTCTGCACGCCAACCCACGGGTGGGCCGGCCGTGGCGGCACACCCAGAGGCAAACGCATGCCCTTCTGCACGGCCACCCACGGGTGGGCCGGCCGTAGCGGCACACCCAGGGGCAACTGCAGGCCCTTCTGCACGCCCACCCACGGGTGGGCCGGCCGTGGCGGCACACCCAGAGGCACACGCAAACAGTTCTGCACGCCCACCCACGGGTGGGCCGGCCGTGGCGGCACACCCAGTGGCGCACGCAAACAGTTCTGCACGCCCACCCACAGGTGGGCCGGCTGTGGCGGCACACCCAGTGGCATCACGCATACATCTTCTGCACGCCCACCCACGGGTGGGCCGGCCGTGGCGGCACATCCAGTGGCACACGCAAACAGTTCTGCACGCCCACCCACGGGTGGGCCGGCCGTGGCGGCACACCCAGTGGCACACGCAAACAGTTCTGCACGCCCACCCACAGGTGGGCCGGCCGTGGCGGCACACCCATTGGCACACGCAAACTAGTTCTGCACGCCCACTCCACGGGTGGGCCGGCCGTGGCAGCACACCCAGAGGCAACCCCAGGCCTTTCTGCACGCCCACTCCACGGAATGGGCCGGCCGTGGCGGCACACCCAGAGACACACGCAAACAGTTCTGCACGCCCACTCCACGGGTGGGCCGGCCGTGGCGGCACACCCATTGGCACACGCAAACAGTTCTGCACGCCCACCCACGGGTGGTCCGGCCGTGGCAGCACACCCAGAGGCAACCCCAGGCCTTTCTGCACGCCCCACCCACGGATGGGCCGGCCGTGGCGGCACACCCAGAGGCACACGCAAACAGTTCTGCACGCCCACCCACGGGTGGGCCGGCCGTGGCGGCACACACATTGGCACACGCAAACAGTTCTGCACGCCCACCCACGGGTGGGCCGGCCGTGGCGGCACACCCAGAGGCACACGGAAACAGTTCTGCACGCCCACCCACGGGTGCGCCGGCCGGGCCGCACACCCAGAGGCAAACGCAGGCACTTCTGCACGCCCACCCACGGGTGGGCCGGCCGTGGCGGCACACTGAGAGGCAACCCCAGGCCCTTCTGCACGCCCACCCACGGGTGGGCCGGCCGTAGCGGCACACCCAGAGGCACACGCAAAAGTTCTGCACGCACACCCACGGGTAGGCCGGCCGTGGCGGCACACCCAGAGGCAACACGCAAACAGTTCTGCACGCCCACCCACGGGTGGGCCGGCCGTGGCGGCACACCTAGTGGCGCACACAAACAGTTCTGCACGCCCACCCACAGGTGGGCCGGCTGTGGCGGCACACCCAGTGGATCACGCATACAGCTTCTGCACGCCCACCCACGGGTGGGCCGGCCGTGGCGGCACATCCAGTGGCACACGCAAACAGTTCTGCACGCCCACCCACGGGTGGGCCGGCCGTGGCGGCACACCTAGTGGCACACGCAAACAGTTCTGCACGCCGACCCACAGGTGGGCCGGCTGTGGCGGCACACCCAGTGGATCACGCATACAGCTTCTGCACGCCCACCCACGGGTGGGCCGGCCGTGGCGGCACATCCAGTGGCACACGCAAACAGTTCTGCACGCCCACCCACGGGTGGGCCGGCCGTGGCAGCACACCCAGAGGCAAATGCAGGCCTTTCTGCACGCCCACTCCACGGATGGGCCGGCCGTGGCGGCACACCCAGAGGCACACGCAACAGTTCTGCACGCCCACCCACGGGTGGGCCGGCCGTGGCGGCACAACCAGTGGCACACGCAAACAGTTCTGCACGCCCACCCACAGGTGGGCCGGCTGTGGCGGCACACCCAGTGGATCACGCATACAGTTCTGCACGCCCACCCACGGGTGGGCCGGCCGTGGCGGCACACCCAGTGGCACACGCAGACAGTTCTGCACGCCCACCCACGGGTGGGCCGGCCGTGGCGGCACACCCAGAGGCAACCCTAGGCCCTTCTGCACGCCCACCCACGGGTAGGCCGGCCGTGGCGGCACACCCAGAGGCAACACGCAAACAGTTCTGCACGCCCACCCACGGGTGGGCCGGCCGTGGCGGCACACCCAGAGGCAACCGCAAACAGTTCTGCACGCCCACCCACGGGTGGGCCGGCCGTGGCGGCACACCCAGAGGCACACGCAAACAGTTCTGCACGCCCACCCACGGGTGGGCCGGCCGTGGCGGCACACCCAGAGGCAACCGCAGGCCCTTCTGCACGCCCACCCACGGGTGGGCCGGCCGTGGCGGCACACCCAGAGGCAACCGCAAACCCTTCTGCACGCCCCACCCACGGGTAGGCCGGCCGTGGCGGCACACCCAGTGGCACACGCAAGCAGTTCTGCACGCCCACCCACGGGTGGGCCGGCCGTGGCGGCACACCCAGTGGCACACGCAAACAGTTCTGCACGCCCACCCACGGGTGGGCCGGCCGTGGCGGCACACCCAGAGGCACCACGCATGCCCTTCTGCACGCCCACCCACGGGTGGGCCGGCCGTGGCGGCACACCCAGAGGCACACGCAAACAGTTCTGCACGCCCACCCACGGGTGGGCCGGCCGTGGCGGCACACCCAGAGGCAACTGCAGGCCCTTCTGCACGCCCACCCACGGGTGGGCCGGCCGTGGCGGCACACCCAGAGGCACACGCAAACAGTTCTGCACGCCTACCCATCGGGTGGGCCGGCCGTGGCTGCAAACCCAGAGGCAACCGACGGCTATTCTGCACGCCCACCCACGGGTGGGCCGGCCGTGGCGGCACACCCAGAGGCAACCGCAATCCCTTCTGCACGCCCACCCACGGGTGGGCGGGCCGGGGCGGCACACCCAGAGGCAACCGCAGACCCTTCTGCACGCCCACGCACGGGTAGGCCGGCCGTGGCGGCACACCCAGAGGCAACACGCAGGCATTTCTGCACGCCCACCCACGGGTGGGCCGGCCGTGGCGGCACACCCAGAGGCAAACGCAGACCCTTCTGCACGCCCACGCACGGGTAGGCCGGCCGTGGCGGCACACCCAGTGGCACACGCAAACACTTCTGCACGCCCACCCACGGGTGGGCCGGCCGTGGCGGCACACCCAGTGGCACATGCAAACAGTTCTGCACGCCCACCCACGGGAGGGCCGGCCGTGGCGGCACACCCAGAGGCACACGGCAAACACGTTCTGCACGCCCACCCACGGGTGGGCCGGCCGTGGCGGCACACCCAGAGGCCACCGCAAACCCTTCAGCACGCCCACCCTCGGGTAGGCCGGCCGTGGCGGCACACCCAGTGGCACACGCAAAGAGTTCTGCACGCCAGCCACGGGTGAGCCGGCTGTGGCGGCACACCCAGTGGATCACGCATACAGTTCTGCACGCCCACCCACGGGTGGGCCGGCCGTGGCGGCACACCCATTGGCACACGCAAACAGTTCTTCACGCCCACTCCACGGGTGGGCCGGCCGTGGCAGCACACCCAGAGGCAAACCCAGGCCTTTCTGCACGCTCACCCACGGATGGGCCGGCCGTGGCGGCACACCCAGTGGCACACGCAAACAGTTCTGCACGCCCACCCATGGGTGGCCGGCCGTGGCGGCACACCCAGAGGCAATTGCCGGCCCTTCTGCACGCCCACCCACGGGTAGGCCGGCCGTGGCGGCACACCCAGAGGCACACGCAAACAGTTCTTCACGCCCACCCACGGGTGGGCCGGCCGTGGCGACACACTGAGAGGCAACCCCAGGCCCTTCTGCACGCCCACCCACGGGTGCGCCGGCCGTGGCGGCACACCCAGAGGCACACGCAAACAGTTCTGCACGCCCACCCACGGGTAGGCCGGCCGTGGCGGCACACCCAGAGGCAACCGCAAACCCTTCTGCATCGCTCACCCACGGGTGCGCCGGCCGTGGCGGCACACCCAGTGGCACACGCAAACAGTTCTGCACGCCCACCCACGGGTGGGCCGGCCGTGGCGGCACATCCAGTGGCACACGCAAACAGTTCTGCACGCCCACCCACGGGTGGGCCGGCCGTGGCGGCACACCCAGAGGCACCACGCATGCTCTTCTGCACGCCCACCCACGGGTGGGCCGGCCGTGGCGGCACATCCAGAGGCACACGCAAACAGTTCTGCACGCCCACCCACGGGTGGGCAGGCCGTGGCGGCACACCCAGAGGCAACCGCAGGCATTTCTGCACGCCCACCCACGGGTGGGCCGGCTGTGGCGGCACACCCAGAGGCAACCGCAGACCCTTCTGCACGCCCACCCACGGGTGGGCCGGCCGTGGCGGCACACCCAGTGGAACACGCGAACAGTTCTGCACGCCCACCCACGGGTGGGCCGGCCGTGGCGGCACACCCAGTGGCACACGCAAACAGTTCTGCACGCCCACCCACGGGTGGGCCGGCCGTGGCGGCACACCCAGAGGCAAACGCAGGCACTTCTGCACGCCCACCCACGGGTGGGCCGGCCGTGGCGGCACACCCAGAGGCACATCGCAAGTCCTTCTGCACGCCAACCCACGGGTGGGCCGGCCGTGGCGGCACACCCAGAGGCAAACGCATGCCCTTCTGCACGCCCACCCACGGGTGGGCCGGCCGTGGCGGCACACCCAGGGGCAAATGCAGGCCCTTCTGCACGCCCACCCACGGGTGGGCCGGCCGTGGCGGCACACCCAGAGGCACACGCAGAACAGTTCTGCACGCCCACCCACGGGTGGGCCGGCCGTGGCGGCACACCCAGTGGCACACGCAAACAGTTCTGCACGCCCACCCACAGGTGGGCCGGCCGTGGCGGCACACCCAGTGGATCACGCATACACTTCTGCACGCCCACCCACGGGTGGGCCGGCCGTGGCGGCACATCCAGTGGCACACGCAAACAGTTCTGCACGCCCACCCACGGGTGGGCCGGCCGTGGCGGCACACCCAGTGGCACACGCAAACAGTTCTGCACGCCCCACCCCACAGGTGGGCCGGCCGTGGCGGCACACCCAGTGGCACACGCAAACTGTTCTGCACGCCCACCCACGGGTGGGCCGGCCGTGGCAGCACACCCAGAGGCAACCCGCAGGCCTTTCTGCACGCCCCACCCACGGAATGGGCCGGCCGTGGCGGCACACCCAGAGGCACACGCAAACAGTTCTGCACGCCCACCCACGGGTGGGCCGGCCGTGGCGGCACACCCAGTGGCACACGCAAACAGTTCTGCACGCCCACCATCGGGTGGTCCGGCCGTGGCAGCACACCCAGAGGCAACCCCAGGCCTTTCTGCACGCCCACTCCACGGATGGGCCGGCCGTGGCGGCACACCCAGAGGCACACGCAAACAGTTCTGCACGCCCACCCACGGGTGGGCCGGCCGTGGCGGCACACCCAGTGGCACACGCAAACAGTTCTGCACGCCCACTCCACGGGTGGGCCGGCCGTGGCGGCACACCCAGAGGCACACGGAAACAGTTCTGCACGCCCACCCACGGGTGCGCCGGCCGTGGCTGCACACCCAGAGGCAAACGCAGGCACTTCTGCACGCCCACCCACGGGTGGGCCGGCCGTGGCGGCACACTGAGAGGCAACCCCAGGCCCTTCTGCACGCCCACCCACGGGTGGGCCGGCCGTAGCGGCACACCCAGAGGCACACGCAAAACAGTTCTGCACGCACACCCACGGGTATGCCGGCCGTGGCGGCACACCCAGAGGCAACACGCAAACAGTTCTGCACGCCCACCCACGGGTGGGCCGGCCGTGGCGGCACACCTAGTGGCGCACACAAACAGTTCTGCACGCCCACCCACGGGTGGGCCGGCTGTGGCGGCACACCCAGTGGCATCACGCATACAGTTCTGCACGCCCACCCACGGGTGGGCCGGCCGTGGCGGCACACCCAGTGGCACACGCAAACAGTTCTGCACGCCCACCCACGGGTGGGCCGGCCGTGGCGGCACACCCAGTGGCACACGCAAACAGTTCTGCACGCCGACCCACGGGTGGGCCGGCCGTGGCGGCACATCCAGTGGCACACGCAAACAGTTCTGCACGCCCACCCACGGGTGGGCCGGCCGTGGCGGCACACCCATTGGCACACGCAAACAGTTCTGCACGCCCACCCACGGGTGGGCCGGCCGTGGCAGCACACCCAGAGGCAAATGCAGGCCTTTCTGCACGCCCACCCACGAATGGGCCGGCCGTGGCGGCACACCCAGAGGCACACGCAAACAGTTCTGCACGCCCACCCACGGGTGGGCCGGCCGTGGCGGCACACCCAGTGGCACACGCAAACAGTTCTGCACGCCCACCCACAGGTGGGCCGGCTGTGGCGGCACACCCAGTGGATCACGCATACAGTTCTGCACGCCCACCCACGGGTGGGCCGGCCGTGGCGGCACATCCAGTGGCACACGCAGACAGTTCTGCACGCCCACCCACGGGTGGGCCGGCCGTGGCGGCACACCCAGAGGCAACCCTAGGCCCTTCTGCACGCCCACCCACGGGTGGGCCGGCCGTGGCGGCACACCCAGAGGCAACCGCAGGCCCTTCTGCACGCCCACTCACGGGTGGGCCGGCCGTGGCGGCACACCCAGAGGCAACCGCAAACCCTTCTGCACGCCCACCCACGGGTGGGCCGGCCGTGGCGGCACACCCAGTGGCACACGCAAACAGTTCTGCACGCCCACCCACGGGTGGGCCGGCCGTAGCGGCACACCCAGTGGCACACGCAAACAGTTCTGCACGCCCACCCACGGGTGGGCCGGCCGTGGCGGCACACCCAGAGGCAACCGCAAACCCTTCTGCACGCCCACCCACGGGTGGGCCGGCCGTGGCGGCACACCCAGTGACACACGCAAACAGTTCTGCACGCACACCCACGGGTGGGCCGGCCGTAGCGGCACACCCAGTGGCACACGCAAACAGTTCTGCACGCCCACCCACAGGTGGGCCGGCTGTGGCGGCACACCCAGTGGATCACGCATACAGTTCTGCACGCCCACCCACGGGTGGGCCGGCCGTGGCGGCACATCCAGTGGCACACGCAAACAGATCTGCACGCCCACCCACGGGTGGGCCGGCCGTGGCGGCACACCTAGTGGCACATCCAAACAGTTCTGCACGCCCACCCACAGGTGGGCCGGCTGTGGCGGCACACCCAGTGGATCACGCATACAGTTCTGCACGCCCACCCACGGGTGGGCCGGCCGTGGCGGCACATCCAGTGGCACACGCAAACAGTTCTGCACGCCCACCCACGGGTGGGCCGGCCGTGGCAGCACACCCAGAGGCAACCCCAGGCCTTTCTGCACGCCCACCCACGGGTGGGCCGGCCGTGGCGGCACACCCAGAGGCAACCGCAAACCCTTCTGCACGCCCACCCACGGGTGGGCCGGCCGTGGCGGCACACCCAGTGACACACGCAAACCCTTCTGCACGCCCACCCACGGGTGGGCCGGCCGTAGCGGCACACCCAGTGGCACACGCAAACAGTTCTGCACGCCCACCCACGGGTGGGCCGTCCGCGGCTGCACACCCAGTGGCACACGCAAACAGTTCTGCACGCCCACCCACGGGTGGGCCGGCCGTGGCGGCACACCCAGAGGCAACCGCAGACCCTTCTGCACGCCCACCCACGGGTAGGCCGGCCGTGGCGGCACACCCAGTGGCACACGCAAACAGTTCTGCACGCCCACCCACGGGTGGGCCGGCCGTGGCGGCACACCCAGAGGCAACACGCAGGCCTTTCTGCACGCCCACCCACGGGTGGGCCGGCCGTGGCGGCACACCCAGAGGCACACGCAGACAGCTTCTGCACGCCCCACCCACGGGTGGGCCGGCCGTGGCGGCACACCCAGAGGCAACCGCAAACCCTTCTGCACGCCTCACCCACGGGTGGGCCGGCCGTGGCGGCACACCCAGTGGCACACGCAAACAGTTCTGCACGCCCACCCACGGGTGGGCCGGCCGTGGCGGCACACCCAGTGGCACACGCAAACAGTTCTGCACGCCCACCCACGGGTGGGCCGGCCGTGGCGGCACACCCAGAGGCAACCCCAGGCCTTTCTGCACGCCCACTCCACGAGTGGGCCGGCCGTGGCGGCACACCCAGAGGCACACGCAAACAGTTCTGCACGCCCACCCACGGGTGGGCCGGCCGTGGCGGCACACCCAGAGGCACACGCAGGCACTTCTGCACGCCCACCCACGGGTGGGCCGGCCGTGGCGGCACACCCAGAGGCAACCGCAGGCCCTTCTGCACGCCCACCCACGGGTGGGCCGGCCGTGGCGGCACACCCAGAGGCACACGCAAACTTTTCTGCACGCCCACCCACGGGTGGGCCGGCCGTGGCGGCACACCAAGAGGCAACCGCTTGCCCTTCTGCACGCCCACCCACGGGTGGGCCGGCCGTGGCGGCACACCCAGAGGCACACGCAAACAGCTTCTGCACGCCCACCCACGGGTAGGCCGGCCGTGGCGGCACACCCAGAGGCACACGCAAACAGTTCTGCACGCCCACCCACGGGTGGCGCCGGCCGTGGCGGCACACCCAGAGGCAACCGCAAACAGTTCTGCACGCCCACCCACGGGTGGGCCGGCCGTGGCGGCACACCCAGAGGCACACGCAAACAGTTCTGCACGCCCACACACGGGTGGGCCGGCCGTGGCGGCACACCCAGAGGCAACCGCAGGCCCTTCTGCACGCCCACCCACGGGTGGGGCCGGCCGTGGCGGCACACCCAGAGGCAACCGCAAACCCTTCTGCACGCCCACCCACGGGTAGGCCGGCCGTGGCGGCACACCCAGTGGCACACGTAAGCAATTCTGCACGCCCACCCACGGGTGGGCCGGCCGTGGCGGCACACCCAGAGGCAACACGCAAACAGTTCTGCACGCCCACCCACGGGTGGGCCGGCCGTGGCGGCACACCCAGAGGCAACCGCAGGCCCTTCTGCACGCCCACCCACGGGTGGGCCGGCCGTGGCGGCACACCCAGTGGCACACGCAAACCTCTTCTGCACGCCCACCCTCGGGTGGCGCCGGCCGTGGCGGCACACCCAGTGGCACACGCAAGCAGTTCTGCACGCCCACCCACGGGTGGGCCGGCCGTGGCGGCACACCCAGTGGCACACGCAAACAGTTCTGCACGCCCACCCACGGGTGGGCCGGCCGTGGCGGCACATCCAGTGGCACACGCAAACAGTTCTGCACGCCCACCCACGGGTGGGCCGGCCGTGGCGGCACACCCAGAGGCACCCATGCATGCCCTTCTGCACGCCCACCCACGGGTGGGCCGGCCGTAGCGGCACACACAGAGGCACACGCAAACAGTTCTGCACGCCCCACCCACGGGTGGGCCGGCCGTGGCGGCACACCCAGAGGCAACTGCCGGCCCTTCTGCACGCCCACCCACGGGTGGGCCGGCCGTGGCGGCACACCCAGAGGCACACGCAAACAGTTCTGCACGCCTACCCACGGGTGGGCCGGCCGTGGCTGCACAACCCAGAGGCAACCGCACGGCTATTCTGCACGCCCACCCACGGGTGGGCCGGCCGTGGCGGCACACCCAGAGGCAACCGCAGGCATTTCTGCACGCCCACCCACGGGTGGGCCGGCCGTGGCGGCACACCCAGAGGCAACCGCAGACCCTTCTGCACGCCCACCCACGGGTGGGCCGGCCGTGGCGGCACACCCAGAGGCACACCGCAGGCATTTCTGCACGCCCACCCACGGGTGGGCCGGCCGTGGCGGCACACCCAGAGGCAAACGCAGACCCTTCTGCACGCCCACCCACGGGTAGGCCGGCCGTGGCGGCACACCCAGTGGCACACGCAAACACTTCTGCACGCCCACCCACGGGTGGGCCGGCCGTGGCGGCACACCCAGTGGCACATGCAAACAGTTCTGCACGCCCACCCACGGGTGGGCCGGCCGTGGCGGCACACCCAGAGGCAACGGCAAACACGTTCTGCACGCCCACCCACGGGTGGGCCGGCCGTGGCGGCACACCCAGAGGCAACACGCAAACACTTTCTGCACGCCCACCCACGGGTGGGCCGGCCGTGGCGGCACACGCAGTGGCACACGCAAAGAGTTCTGCACGCCAGCCACGGGTGAGCCGGCTGTGGCGGCACACCCAGTGGATCACGCATACAGTTCTGCACGCCCACCCACGGGTGGGCCGGCCGTGGCGGCACACCCAGTGGCACACGCAAACAGTTCTGCACGCCCACCCACGGGTGGGCCGGCCGTGGCAGCACACCCAGAGGCAACCCGCAGGCCTTTCTGCACGCCCACTCCACGGATGGGCCGGCCGTGGCGGCACACCCAGTGGCACACGCAAACAGTTCTGCACGCCCACTCCACGGGTGGGCCGGCCGTGGCGGCACACCCAGAGGCACACGCAAACCGTTCTGCACGCCCACCCACGGGTGGGCCGGCCGTGGCGGCACACCCAGTGGCACACGCAAACAGTTCTGCACGCCCACTCCACGGGTGGGCCGGCCGTGGCGGCACACCCAGAGGCAAACGCAGGCACTTCTGCACGCCCACCCACGGGTGGGCCGGCCGTGGCGGCACACCCAGTGGCACACGCAAACAGTTCTGCACTCTCACCCATGGGTGGGCCGGCCGTGGCGGCACACCCAGAGGCAATCGCAGGCCCTTCTGCACGCCCCACTCCACGGGTGGGCCGGCCGTGGCGGCACACCCAGTGGCACACGCAAACAGTTCTGCACGCCCACCCACGGGTGGGCCGGCCGTGGCGGCTACACCGAGAGGCAACCCGCAGGCCCTTCTGCACGCCCACCCACGGGTGGGCCGGCCGTGGCGGCACACCCAGAGGCACACGCAAACAGTTCTGCACGCCCACCCACGGGTGGGCCGGCCGTGGCGGCACACCCAGAGGCAACCGCAAACAGTTCTGCACGCCCACCCACGGGTGGGCCGGCCGTGGCGGCACACCCAGAGGCAACACGCAGGCCCTTCTGCACGCCCACCCACGGGTGGGCCGGCCGTGGCTGCACACCCAGTGGCACACGCAAACAGTTCTGCACGCCCACCCACGGGTGGGCCGGCCGTGGCGGCACACCCAGAGGCACACGCAAACAGTTCTGCACGCCCACCCACGGGTAGGCCGGCCGTGGCGGCACACCCAGAGGCAAACGCAGGCCCTTCTGCACGCCCACCCACGGGTGGGCAGGCCGTGGCGGCACACCCAGAGGCACACGCAAACAGTTCTGCACGCCCACCCACGGGTAGGCCGGCCGTGGCGGCACACCCAGAGGCAACCGCAAACCCTTCTGCACGCCCACCCACGGGTGGGCCGGCCGTGGCGGCACACCCAGAGGCACACGCAAACAGTTCTGCACGCCCACCCACGGGTGGGCCGGCCGTGGCGGCACACCCAGAGGCAACACGCAGGCCCTTCTGCACGCCCACCCACGGGTGGGCCGGCCGTGGCGGCACACCCAGAGGCACACGCAAACAGTTCTGCACGCCCACCCATGGGTGGGCCGGCCGTGGCGGCACACCCAGAGGCAACTGCCGGCCCTTCTGCACGCCCCACTCCACGGGTGGGCCGGCCGTGGCGGCACACCCAGAGGCAAACCCAGGCCCTTCTGCACGCTCACCCACGGGTAGGCCGGCCGTGGCGGCACACCCAGAGGCACACGCAAACAGTTCTGCACGCCCACCCACGGGTGGGCCGGCCGTGGCGGCACACCCAGAGGCAACACGCAAACAGTTCTGCACGCCCACCCACGGGTGGGCCGGCCGTGGCGGCACACCCAGAGGCACACGCAAACAGTTCTGCACGCCCACCCACGGGTGGGCCGGCCGTGGCGGCACACCCAGAGGCAACCGCAGGCCCTTCTGCACGCCCACCCACGGGTGGGCCGGCCGTGGCGGCACACCCAGAGGCAACCGCAAACCCTTCTGCACGCCCACCCACGGGTAGGCCGGCCGTGGCGGCACACCCAGTGGCACACGCAAGCAGTTCTGCACGCCCACCCACGGGTGGGCCGGCCGTGGCGGCACACCCAGTGGCAAACGCAAACAGCTTCTGCACGCCCACCCACGGGTGGGCCGGCCGTGGCGGCACACCCAGAGGCACCACGCAAGCCCTTCTGCACGCCCACCCACGGGTGGGCCGGCCGTGAGCGGCACACACAGAGGCACACGCAAACAGTTCTGCACGCCCACCCACGGGCGGCTGGGCCGGCCGTGGCGGCACACCCAGAGGCAACACGCAAGCGCTTCTGCACGCCCACCCACGGGTGGGCCGGCCGTGGCGGCACACCCAGAGGCACACGCAAACAGTTCTGCACGCCCACCCACGGGTGGGCCGGCCGTGGCGGCACACCCAGAGGCACACCGCAAGCTAGTTCTGCACGCCCACCCACGGGTGGGCCGGCCGTGGCGGCACACCCAGAGGCAACACGCAGACCCTTCTGCACGCCCACCCACGGGTGGGCCGGCCGTGGCGGCACACCCAGAGGCAACCGCAGACCCTTCTGCACGCCCACCCACGGGTAGGCCGGCCGTGGCGGCACACCCAGAGGCAACACGCAGGCATTTCTGCACGCCCACCCACGGGTGGGCCGGCCGTGGCGGCACACCCAGAGGCAAACGCAGACCCTTCTGCACGCCCACGCACGGGTAGGCCGGCCGTGGCGGCACACCCAGTGGCACACGCAAACACTTCTGCACGCCCACCCACGGGTGGGCCGGCCGTGGCGGCACACCCAGTGGCACATGCAAACAGTTCTGCACGCCCACTCCACGGGAGGGCCGGCCGTGGCGGCACACCCAGAGGCAACGGCAAACACGTTCTGCACGCCCACCCACGGGTGGGCCGGCCGTGGCGGCACACCCAGAGGCAACACGCAAACTTTTCTGCACGCCCACCCACGGGTGGGCCGGCCGTGGCGGCACACCCAGTGGCAACACGCAAAGCAGTTCTGCACGCCCAGCCACGGGTGAGCCGGCCGTGGCGGCACACCCAGTGGCATCACGCATACAGTTCTGCACGCCCACCCACGGGTGGGCCGGCCGTGGCGGCACACCCAGTGGCACACGCAAACAGTTCTGCACGCCCCACTCCACGGGTGGGCCGGCCGTGGCAGCACACCCAGAGGCAACCCCAGGCCTTTCTGCACGCCCACCCACGGATGGGCCGGCCGTGGCGGCACACCCAGTGGCACACCGCAAACAGTTCTGCACGCCCACCCACGGGTGGGCCGGCCGTGGCGGCACACCCAGAGGCACACTGCAGACCCTTCTGCACGCCCACTCCACGGGTAGGCCGGCCGTGGCGGCACACCCAGAGGCACACGCAAACAGTTCTGCACGCCCACCCACGGGTGGGCCGGCCGTGGCGGCACACCGAGAGGCAACCCGCAGGCCCTTCTGCACGCCCACCCACGGGTGCGCCGGCCGTGGCGGCACACCCAGAGGCACACGCAAACAGTTCTGCACGCCCACCCACGGGTAGGCCGGCCGTGGCGGCACACCCAGAGGCAACCGCAAACCCTTCTGCATCGCCCACCCACGGGTGCGGCCGGCCGTGGCGGCACACCCAGTGGCACACGCAAACAGTTTCTGCACGCCCACCCACGGGTGGGCCGGCCGTGGCGGCACACCCAGTGGCACACGCAAACAGTTCTGCACGCCCACCCACGGGTGGGCCGGCCGTGGCGGCACACCCAGAGGCACCACGCATGCACTTCTGCACGCCCCACCCACGGGTGGGCCGGCCGTAGCGGCACACCCAGAGGCACACGCAAACAGTTCTGCACGCCCACCCACGGGTGGGCCGGCCGTGGCGGCACACCCAGAGGCAACACGCAGGCATTTCTGCACGCCCACTCCACGGGTCGGCCGGCTGTGGCGGCACACCCAGAGGCAACCGCAGACCCTTCTGCACGCCCACCCACGGGTGGGCCGGCCGTGGCGGCACACCCAGTGGAACACGCAAACAGTTCTGCACGCCCACCCACGGGTGGGCCGGCCGTGGCGGCACACCCAGTGGCACATGCAAACAGTTCTGCACGCCCACCCACGGGTGGGCCGGCCATGGCGGCACACCCAGAGGCAAACGCAGGCACTTCTGCACGCCCACCCACGGGTGGGCCGGCCGTGGCGGCACACCCAGAGGCAATCGCAATGTCCTTCTGCACGCCAACCCACGGGTGGGCCGGCCGTGGCGGCACACCCAGAGGCAAACGCATGCCCTTCTGCACGGCCACCCACGGGTGGGCCGGCCGTAGCGGCACACCCAGAGGCAAACGCAGGCCCTTCTGCACGCCCACTCCACGGGTGGGCCGGCCGTGGCGGCACACCCAGAGGCACACGCAAACAGTTCTGCACGCCCACCCACGGGTGGGCCGGCCGTGGCGGCACACCCAGTGGCACACGCAAACAGTTCTGCACGCCCACCCACAGGTGGGCCGGCCGTGGCGGCACACCCAGTGGATCACGCATACACTTTCTGCACGCCCACCCACGGGTGGGCCGGCCGTGGCGGCACATCCAGTGGCACACGCAAACAGTTCTGCACGCCCACCCACGGGTGGGCCGGCCGTGGCGGCACACCTAGTGGCACACGCAAACAGTTCTGCACGCCCACCCACGGGTGGGCCGGCCGTGGCGGCACACCCATTGGCACACGCAAACTGTTCTGCACGCCCACCCACGGGTGGGCCGGCCGTGGCAGCACACCCAGAGGCAACCGCAAGCCTTTCTGCACGCCCCACCCACGGAATGGGCCGGCCGTGGCGGCACACCCAGAGGCACACGCAAACAGTTCTGCACGCCCACCCACGGGTGGGCCGGCCGTGGCGGCACACCCAGTGGCACACGCGAACAGTTCTGCACGCCCACCCACGGGTGGTCCGGCCGTGGCGGCACACCCAGAGGCAACCGCAGGCCTTTCTGCACGCCCACCCACGGGTGGGCCGGCCGTGGCGGCACACCCAGAGGCACACGCAAACAGTTCTGCACGCCCACCCACGGGTGGGCCGGCCGTGGCGGCACACACATTGGCACACGCAAACAGTTCTGCACGCCCACTCCACGGGTGGGCCGGCCGTGGCGGCACACCCAGAGGCACACGGAAACAGTTCTGCACGCCCACCCACGGGTGGCGCCGGCCGTGGCTGCACACCCAGAGGCAAACGCAGGCACTTCTGCACGCCCACCCACGGGTGGGCCGGCCGTGGCGGCACACCGAGAGGCAACCCGCAGGCCCTTCTGCACGCCCACCCACGGGTGGGCCGGCCGTGGCGGCACACCCAGAGGCACACGCAAACAGTTCTGCACGCACACCCACGGGTAGGCCGGCCGTGGCGGCACACCCAGAGGCAACACGCAAACAGTTCTGCACGCCCACCCACGGGTGGGCCGGCCGTGGCGGCACACCCAGTGGCGCACACAAACAGTTCTGCACGCCCACCCACAGGTGGGCCGGCTGTGGCGGCACACCCAGTGGATCACGCATACAGTTCTGCACGCCCACCCACGGGTGGGCCGGCCGTGGCGGCACATCCAGTGGCACACGCAAACAGTTCTGCACGCCCACCCACGGGTGGGCCGGCCGTGGCGGCACACCTAGTGGCACACGCAAACAGTTCTGCACGCTGACCCACAGGTGGGCCGGCTGTGGCGGCACACCCAGTGGATCACGCATACAGTTCTGCACGCCCACCCACGGGTGGGCCGGCCGTGGCGGCACATCCAGTGGCACACGCAAACAGTTCTGCACGCCCACCCACGGGTGGGCCGGCCGTGGCAGCACACCCAGAGGCAAATGCAGGCCTTTCTGCACGCCCACCCACGAATGGGCCGGCCGTGGCGGCACACCCAGAGGCACACGCAAACAGTTCTGCACGCCCACCCACGGGTGGGCCGGCCGTGGCGGCACACCTAGTGGCACACGCAAACAGTTCTGCACGCCCACCCACAGGTGGGCCGGCTGTGGCGGCACACCCAGTGGATCACGCATACAGTTCTGCACGCCCACCCACGGGTGGGCCGGCCGTGGCGGCACATCCAGTGGCACACGCAGACAGTTCTGCACGCCCACCCACGGGTGGGCCGGCCGTGGCGGCACACCCAGAGGCAACCCTAGGCCCTTCTGCACGCCCACCCACGGGTGGGCCGGCCGTGGCGGCACACCCAGAGGCAAACGCAGGCCCTTCTGCACGCCCACCCACGGGTGGGCCGGCCGTGGCGGCACACCCAGAGGCAACCGCAAACCCTTCTGCACGCCCACCCACGGGTGGGCCGGCCGTGGCGGCACACCCAGTGACACACGCAA
>JAKWBO010000258.1:0-70402 GCA_034336685.1 Luscinia luscinia | reverse complement strand
TTTTGGGAATTTTCTACTTCTGATCATTCCAATAAATTCCTGGAAATTTTGAGAATATTTTGGGAATTTTTGGGAAATTTTTGGTGCTTAATCTGAGAATTTCGGGATTTTGGGGCAAATTTTGAGCCGATTTTTGGGGAATTTTGGGATATTTTGACGGATTTTTGGGGATATTTTAGGAATTTTCCACTTCTGATCATTCAAAAAATTCCTGGAATTTTTGGGAATTTTTGAGAATTCTTCGGGAATATTTTGGGGATAAATCCGAGAATTTCGGGATTTTGAGGCAAATTTTGAGCCGATTTTTCGGGAATTTTGGGATATTTTTATGGAATTTTGGGATATTTTGCTCAAATTTTTCGGGGATTTTTTGGGAATTTTCCACTTCTGATCATTCCAAGGAATCCCTGAAATTTTTTGGGGGAATTTTTGGGAATATTTTGGGGATAAATCCGAGAATTTGGGGATTTTGTGTGAATTTTGGGGAATTTTTTGTGTAAATTTTCTGGGAATTGCTTTTGAATTTTTATGGAATTTTGGGAAATTTTGTTCAATTTTTGGGGGATTTTTTGGGAATTTTCCACTTTTGATCATTCCAAGGAATTCCTGGAATTTTTTTTGGGAATTTTTTTGGGGAGAATTTGGGGAATTTGGGGATTTTGGGGCAAATCTTGTGTGAATTTTTGGGGAATTTTAATGGAATTTTGGGATATTTTGCTCAAAGTTTTAGGGGATTTTTTGGGAATTTCCACTTCTGATCATTTCAAGGAATTCCCGGAATTTTTGGGGGAATTTTTTTGGGAAATTTTTGGGAATTCTTTGGGAATATTTTGGGGAAAAATCCGAGAATTTCAGGATTTTGAGGCAAATTTTGAGCCGATTTTTCGGGAATTTTTTGGGAATTTTTTTGGAATTTTTATGGAATTTTGGGATATTTTGCTCAAATTTTGGGGGGATTTTTTTGGAATTTTCCACTTCTGATCATTCCAAGGAATTCCTGGAATTTTTTGGGGGGAATTTTTTTGGGGGAGAATTTGGGGAATTTTGGGATTTTGGGGCAAATGTTGTGTGAATTTTTGGGGAATTTTAATGGAATTTTGGGATATTTTGCTCAAATTTTTTGTGGATTTTTTTTGAATTTTCCACTTCTGATCATTCCAAGGAATCCCCGGAATTTTTTGGGGAATTTTTTTGGGAATTTTTTGGGAATTTTTTGGGAATATTTTGGGGAAAAATCCGAGAATTTCGGGATTTTGCGGCAAATTTTGAGCCGATTTTTCGGGAATGTTGGGATATTTTTATGGAATTTTGGGATATTTTGCTCAAATTTTTCGGGGATTTTTTGGGAATTTTCCACTTCTGATCATTCCAAGGAATCCCTGAAATTTTTTGGGGGAATTTTTTGGGAATATTTTGGGGATAAATCCGAGAATTTGGGGATTTTGTGTGAATTTTTGGGGAATTTTTTGTGTAAATTTTCTGGGAATTGCTTTTGAATTTTTATGGAATTTTGGGAAATTTTGTTCAATTTTTGAGGATTTTTGGGAATTTTCCACTTTTGATCATTCAAGGAATTCCTGGAATTTTTTGGGAATTTTTGGGAGAATTTGGGGAATTTGGGGATTTTGGGGCAAATTTTGTGTGAATTTTGGGGAATTTTAATGGAATTTTGGGATATTTTGCTCAAATTTTTGGGGGATTTTTTGGGAATTTTCCACTTCTGATCATTCCAAGGAATTCCTGGAATATTTTTGGGGAATTTTTTTGGGGAGAATTTGGGGAATTTTGGGAATTCACTCACGCCGCGTGCGGCTCCTTGAACTTGCCGACCTGCTGGATGTGGTACATGAGATCCCCCCCGGTGACGTATTCCATCACGAAGTACAGCCGGTCCTGCCGCCCAGTTTGCACCAGTTTGCACCAGTTCAATCCCAGTTCACTCCCAGTTCATTCCCAGTTCATCCCAGTGCCCCAAAATCCCCAAATTCCACAGAAATTCCCAAAATTCAGCCCAAAACAAAGATTCCGGCACCAAAAAAGAGCCAAAAATGGAGAAATTCAGCCCCAGTTTGGACCAGTTTAGACCAGTTTGCACCAGTTCAATCCCAGTTCATCCCAGTTCACTCCCAGTTCACTCCCAGTTCAGCCCAGTGCCCCAAAATCCCCAAATTCCCACGAAATTCCCAAAAATTCCAGCCCGAGCGAAGATTCGGCACCAAAAGCCAAAAATGGAGAAATTCAACCCCAGTTTGGACCAGTTTGGACCAGTTCAATCCCAGTTCAATCCCAGTTCAATCCCAGTTCAGCCCAGTGCCCCAAAATCCCGAAATTCCCACGAAATTCCCAAAAAATTCCAGCCCTGAACAAAGATTCCGGCACCAAAAAGAGCCAGAAATGTAGAAAGGTCAATCCCAGTTTGCACCAGTTTGGACCAGTTTGGACCAGTTTGGACCAGTTCAATCCCAGTTCAATCCCAGTTCACTCCCAGTTCAATCCCAGTTCAGCCAATGTCCCAAAATCCCCAAATTCCCACGAAATTCCCAAAAGATTCCAGCCCGAACAAAGATTCCAGCACCAAAAGAGCCAGAAATGGAGAAATTCAGCCCCAGTTTGGACCAGTTTAGACCAGTTTGCACCAGTTCAATCCCAGTTCATACCAGTTCACTCCCAGTTCAGCCCAGTGCCCCAAAATCCCCAAATTCCCACGAAATTCCCAAAAATTCCAGCCCGAGCGAAGATTCCGGCACCAAAAAGCCAAAAATGGAAAAATTCAGCCCCAGTTTGGACCAGTTTGGACCAGTTTGGACCAGTTTGGACCAGCTGAATCCCAGTTCAATCCCAGTTCACTCCCAGTTCATTCCCAGTTCATCCCAGTGCCCCAAAATCCCCAAATTCCCACGAAATTCCCCAAAATTCCAGCCCGAACAAAGATTCCGGCATCAAAAAGCCAAAAATGGAGAAATTCAGCCCCAGTTTGGACCAGTTTGGACCAGTTCAATCCCAGTTCAATCCCAGTTCAATCCCAGTTCAGCCCAGTGCCCCAAAATCCCCAAATTCCCACGAAATTCCCAAAAATTCCAGCCCGAACAAAGATTCCGGCATCAAAAAGCCAAAAATGGAGAAATTCAGCCCCAGTTTGGACCAGTTTGGACCAGTTCAATCCCAGTTCACTCCCAGTTCAATCCCAGTGACCCAAATCCCAAAATTCCCACGAAATTCCCAAAAATTCCAGCCCCGAACAAAGATTCTGGCACCAAACTGAGGCAAGGACCCATCCCAGTTCATCCCAGTTTGGACCAGTTCAATCCCAGTTCAATCCCAGTTAACTCCCAGTCCATCCCAATTTCCATTCCCAGTTTATCCCAGTCCCTCCCAGTCCCTCCCAATTCCGACCCAGTTCATTCCCAGCTCCTCCCAGTTCACTCCCAGTCCATCCCAGTCCATCCCAGTCTATCCCAGTCCCTCCCAGTCCCTCCCAGTCCATCCCAGTCCATCCCAGTTCATCCCAGTCCATTCCAGTCCCTCCCAATTTCCTCCCAGTCCATCCCAGTGCTTCTCCTGCTCCCCCTGGTGGCGGCTTTGGGAACTGCAGCGTCCTCCCAGTTTATCCCAGTCCATCCCAGTGCCCCCAATCCCATTCCCAGTGCCTCCCAGTTTATCCCAGTCCCTCTCAGTCCTCCCAGTCCCCCAGTCCATCCCAGTCCTCCCCACTCCTCCCAGTCCATCCCAGTGCTTCTCCTGCTCCCCTGGTGGCGGCTTTGGGAACTGCAGCGTCCTCCCAGTTCACTCCCAGTTTATCCCAGTCCCTCCCAGTTCACTCCCAGTTTATCCCAGTGCCTTCCAGTTTATCCCAGTCCCTCCCAGTCCATCCCAGTTCATCCCAGTCCATTCCAGTCCCTCCCAATTTCCTCCCAGTCCATCCCAGTGCTTCTCCTGCTCCCCCTGGTGGCGGCTTTGGGAACTGCAGCGTCCTCCCAGTTCATCCCAGTTCATCCCAGTGCCCCCAAATCCCATTCCCAGTTTATCAGTCCTCCCAGTTCATCCCCAGTCCATCCCAGTGCCCCAAATCCGTTCCCAGTGCCTCCCAGTT
This sequence comes from Luscinia luscinia, assembly GCA_034336685.1. NCBI lineage: Eukaryota > Metazoa > Chordata > Aves > Passeriformes > Muscicapidae > Luscinia > Luscinia luscinia. Next base: position 66,312 of record JAKWBO010000258.1, on the reverse strand, counting down.
TTATCCCAGTTTATCCCCAGTCCCTCCCAGTCCATCCCAGTCCCTCCCAGTCCCTCCCAGTTTCCTCCCAGTCCTTTCCAGTGCTTCTCCTGCTCCCCCTGGTGTCGGCTTTGGGAACTGCAGCGTCCTCCCAGTTCACTCCCAGTTTCTCCCAGTCCCTTCCAGTTTACTCCCAGTTTATCCCAGTGCCTCCCAGTTTATCCCAGATCTCCCAGTTCATTCCCAGTGCCTCCCAGTCCCTCCCAGTTCACTCCCAGTCCCTCCCAGTTCATCCCAATCCCCTCCCAATCCCATCCCAGTCCCTCCCAGTGCCTCCAACTCCCCATCCCAGTTCATCCCAGTTCATCCCAGTCCCTCCCAGTTCATTCCCAGTCCCTCCCAGTCCATCCCAGTCCCTCCCAGTCCCTCCCAATTTCCTCCCAGTCCATCCCAGTGCTTCTCCTGCTCCCCCTGGTGGCAGCTTTGGGAACTGCAGCGTCCTCCCAGTTCATCCCAGTTCATCCCAGTGCCCCCAAATCCCATTCCCAGTTTATCCCAGTCCCTCCCAGTTCACTCCCAGTTTATCCCAGTGCCTTCCAGTTTATCCCAGTCCCTCCCAGTCCATCCCAGTTCATCCCAGTCCATTCCAGTCCCTCCCAATTTCCTCCCAGTCCATCCCAGTGCTTCTCCTGCTCCCCTGGTGGCGGCTTTGGGAACTGCAGCGTCCTCCCAGTTCACTCCCAGTTTATCCCAGTCCCTCTCAGTTCACTCCCAGTTTATCCCAGTGCCTTCCAGTTTATCCTAGTCCTCTCAGTCCCTCCTAGTCCCTCCCAGTCCATCCCAGTCCATCCCAATTTCCTCCCAGTCCATCCCAGTGCTTCTCCTTCTCCCCTGGTGGCGGCTTTGGGAACTGCAGCGTCCCTCCCAGTTCACTCCCAGTTTATCCCAGTCCCTCCCAGTTCACTCCCAGTTTATCCCAGTGCCTTCCAGTTTATCCCAGTCCCTCCCAGTCCATCCCAGTTCATCCCAGTCCATTCCAGTCCCTCCCAATTTCCTCCCAGTCCATCCCAGTTCTTCTCCTGCTCCCCCTGGTGGCGGCTTTGGGAACTGCAGCGTCCTCCCAGGTTATCCCAGTTCATCCCAGTGCCCCCAAATCCCATTCCCAGTTTATCCCAGTCCATCCCAGTGCCCCCAAATCCCATTCCCAGTTTTATCCCAGTCCATCCCAGTGGCTCACGGGTGTCTGGAAGGTGGAGTGCAGGTGTGTCAGGAAGTGGGGCGGGCCCCAGGGCCAGCACCCTCCTCTCCACCAGGGTGGAGGCGGCGTCGTCGTCCTGCACCACCACGTCCTTCTTCAGGATCTTGATGGCAAAGAGCTCGGCCGAGCCCCTCCTCTCGGCCAGCATCACCTGCGGCATCCCAGAATAGTCCACAAAATTGGGGAATTTTTGGGAATTTTTGGGAATTTTCCCATTGATTTTTTCGGATTTTTTCTGATTTTTTCTGATTTTTTCCATTTTTCCCGATTTTTTTCTGATTTTTTCTGATTTTATTTTCGATTTTTCTCCTATTTTTTCCCAATTTTTTGGATTTTTCTGACTTTTCCCATTTTCCCAATTTTTAGATTTTTTCCCATTTTTTCTGATTTTTCTGATTTTTTCCTGATTTTTTTCGATTTTTTTCCCATTTTTTCGTGATTTTTTTCGATTTTTTCTGATTTTTTCCCATTTTTCCCAATTTTCTTTGGATTTTTTAAAATTTTTTTTCTGATTTTTCTGATTTTTTCTATTTTTTCTGATTTTTTCGATTTTTTCTGATTTTTTCTGATCTTTTTCTGATTTTTTCCGATTTTTTCCTATTTTTTCTGATTTTTTCTGATTTTTTTCGATTTTTCTCCTATTTTTTCCCAATTTTCTTTGGATTTTTTAAAATTTTTTTTCTGTATTTTTTTGATTATTTTCTATTTTTTTCTGACTTTTTTCTGATTTTTTTCCACAAGAAGTGGGAATTTTGGGAATTTTTAAGAATTTTCCCAATTTTTTTCGAATTATTTCTGATTTTTCGACTTTTTCGATTTTTCCGATTTTTTCGATTTTTCTGATTTTTTCGATTTTTCCTATTTTTTCCCCGATTTTTTCGATTTTTTCTGATTCTTTTCCATTTTTCCCAATTTTTTATTTTTCCCATTTTTTCGGATTTTTCGATTTTTTTCGATTTTTCTGATTTTCTCATTTTTCCCGATTTTTTCGAAATTTTTCTGATTTTTTCCATTTTTCCCAATTTTTCGGATTTTACTATTTTTCTGATTTTTTCTGATTTTTCTGATTTTTTCTGATTTTTTTCTGATTTTTTCTGATTTTTTTCCGATTTTTCTGATTTTTTTCAATTTTTCCGATTTTTTCTGATTTTTTCTGATTTTTCTGATTTTTTCGATTTTTTCTGATTTTTCGATTTTTTCTGATTTTTTCTGATGTTTTTCTGATTTTTCCGATTTTTTCTCATTTTTTCCTGATTTTTTCTGATTTTTCTGATTTTTTCTGTATTTTTCTGATTATTTTTTCTGATTTTTTCTGATTTTTTCCATTTTTCGATTTTTGATTTTTCTGATTTTTCTGATTTTTTCTGATTTTTTCTGATTTTTATTTTTTCTGATTTTTTTCTGATTTTTTTATTTTTTCTGACTTTTTTCGATTTTTTTCTATTTTTCTGATTTTTTCCCGATTTTTTTCTGGTTTTTTTCTGACTTTTTTCTGACTTTTTTCTAATTTTTTTCGATTTTCTTTCTGATTTTTTCGATTTTCTTTCCATTTTTTTTCTGATTTTTTTTTTCGATTTTTTTCTGATTTTTTTAGCATTTTTTCCCCAATTTTTTCCCATTTTTCCTCATTTTTCGGGCAGTTTTGGAAATCTTTTCAGGTCTCATCATGATCCTGAATGCCTTGGGAGTGTCCAGGAATTTTTGGGGAATTTTTTGGAATTTTTTGATAATTTTTGGAATTTTTTGGGAATTTTTATGGAATTCTTTTGGAATTTTTTTGGAATTTTTTGGGGAATTTTTATGGATTTTTTGGGGAATTTTTATGAAATATCTTGGAAAATTTTTCAAATTTTTTTACTACTTTTTTTTCGAATTTTTCTGATCTTTTATTTCTAATTTTTTTTTCTTTTCCAAATTTTTTGGGGGGAATTCCCAAATTTTCCAGGAGTTTTCAGGAATTTTGGGATCTCACCTCCCCCAGATGAATTTTGGGTCATTTTGGGTCATTTTTTCACCATTTTTCAAAATTTTTTGTCGTTTTTTCGCCATTTTTTCGCCGTTTTTCCCCAAATTTTTTTTGGGAATTCCCAAATTTTTGGGAATTTTTGGGAATTTTGGGATCTCACCTCCCCCATATCTATCCAGGTCAATTTTGGGTTGAATTTGGGTTATTTTGGGTCATTTTTTCATCATTTTTTTCACCATTTTTTCTCGGTTTTTTCACCATTTTTCTTCCATTTTGCCCCAAATTTTTTTTGGGAATTCCCAAATTTTTGGAATTTTTGGGAATTTCAAGATCTCACCTCCCCCATCTCTATCCAGGTCAATTTTGGGTTGAATTTGGGCCATTTTTCCACCATTTTTCATCATTTTTCATAATTTTTTCACCATTTTTTGTCATTTTTTCGCCATTTTTTCCCAAATTTTTTTTGGGAATTCCCAAATTTTTGGGAATTTTTGGGAATTTTGGGATCTCACCTCCCCCATATCTATCCAGGTCAATTTTGGGTTGAATTTGGGTTATTTTGGGTCATTTTGTCATTTTTTCATCATTTTTTCACCATTTTTTCTCGTTTTTTGCCATTTTTTCGCTGTTTTTCCCCAAATTTTTTTGGGAATTCCCAAATTTTTGGAAGTTTTGGGAATTCCAGCCTCTCACCTTGCCAAAGCTGCCCTTGCCCAGCACCAATCAGGAAGGTTGAAGTCGAGCTAGTGTGGGGTAGTCGTGTCATTTTCGTCATGTTCACCATGTGAGCGCTTCCGCCATTTGCGCCTCGGATTTGGGGGAGTCGAGAGGGGGAGGTCTGGGGGCAAGGTTTTGCCTCGGCCTCTATCCAGTCACTTTCTGTGGTGAAAACAAAAAAAATTAGATCATTTAAGTCACTTAATTCCTTTTTCACCATTTTCCAAATTTTTTTCGCTGCATTTTTTCCTGCATTTTTCCTAAATTTTTTCGGGAATTCTCCAAATTTTTCGGAATTTTTTGGAATTTTTGGGATCTCACCTCCATATTTTATCCAGGTCAATTTTTGGGGTCTGAATTTTGTTATTTTTGGGTCATTTTTTCCTCATTTTGTTTTCACTCAATTTTTTCTCGATTTTTCACCGATTTTTTCTTCGCATTTTTCCCAAATTTTTCCAGAATTTTCCCAAATTTTCCGAATTTTTCGAATTTTCCAAGATTCCTTCCCAAATCTCTTTTCCTGGCAACTTTGGGTCTCAACTTTTCCCAGAATTTTCCTGTCATTTTTCCATGAATTTTTCACCGAATTTTCCACTGAATTTCTCGTTAACATTTTTCACTGAATTTTTCCTGAATTTTTTTCTGAATTTGGGAATTTCGAGATTTTTCCTGAATTTTCCCAAATTTTTCCTGAATTTTTCCTGATTTTTTCCTGAATTTTTCCTGTTTTTTCCCTGAATTTTCTCTCAATTTTTCCTGAATTTTTCCAGAATTTTTCCAGATTTTTTCCTGAATTTTTCCCGAAATTTCCCTGATTTTTTCCTGAATTTTCCTGAATCTTCCTGAATTTTTCCTGATATTTCCCAAAATTTTCCCAAATTTTTCATTTTTTCCTGAATTTTTTCCAAATTTTTCCTGAATTTTTCCTGAATTTTCCCTGATTTTTCCCTGAATTTTTCCTGAATTTTCCCTGAATTTCTCTAAATTTTTCCTGAATATTTCCTGAATTTTTTTCTGAAATTTCCCGGATTTTTCCTGAATTTCCCCAATTTTTTCCTGAATTTTTCCCTGAATTTTTTTCTCAATTTTTCTGAAATTTCCTGATTTTTTCCAGAATTTTCCAGAATTTTCCCTGAATTCTGTCTGAAATTTCCCAAATTTTTCCCAAATTTTTTCCGAATTTTTCCTGATTTTTTCCCTGAATTTTTCCAGAATTTTTCCAAAATTTTTCCTGAATTTTCCCAGAATGTTCCCAAAATGTTTCCTGAATTTTTGCTGAATTTTCCCAAATTTTCCCTGAATTTTTCCCTGAATTTTCCCTCAATTTTTCCAAAATTTTTCCTGAATTTTTCCAGAATTTTTCCTGAATTTTTCCCAAATTTTCCCAGAATTTTCCTTAATTTTTTTTCTGCATTTTTTGAACTTTTTTCCCAAATTTTTCCCAAATTTTCCCCAACTTTTTCCTTTTTTCCCCAATTTTTCTTGAATCTTTCCCAAATTTTTTGGGTCTTTTTTTCCTTTTTTTTCCCCATTTCTCCCCATTTTCCCCAAATTTCCCCCCAAAATTTCCCAAATTTTCCCCAAATTTTCCCCATTTTTCCCTTTTATTCTGAATTTTTCCCCAATTTCCCCCAAATTTTCCCAATTTTTCCCCCAAATTTTCCCCAATTTTCCCCAAATTTTCCCAAATTTCCCCAAATTTTCCTGAATTATTGGACTTTTTTCCTCCAATTTTCCCCTTTTCTCCCCCAATTTTTCCTTTTTCTTCCCAATTTTTCCTGATTTTTTCCTGAATTTCTCCATTTTTTGGTGTTTTTTTCCTTTTTTTCCCACTTTCCCTCATTTTCCCCAAATTTCCCCCCAAATTTTCCCAAATTTTCCCAAATTTTCCCAATTTTCCCCTTTTATTCTGAATTTTTCCCCAATTTTCCCCAAATTTTCCCAATTTTCCCCCAAATTTTCCCAATTTTCCCCCAAATTTTCCCAAATTTTCCCCAAATTTTCCCATTTCTCACCTCGTAGAGCTCCAGGGGGTAATTGCAGGCCTGGAAAAAAAAACCAAAATAATTTTGGGAGAAAATTTGGGAATTTTGGGAAATTTCAGCAATTCCAGGAAAATTTAGGGGAATTTTGGGGCATTTTTGGGGAATTTTGGGAATTTTTTGAGGTTTTTTTGGTTTTTTGGGGGATTTTTTTGGAAATTTTTCCTTTTTGGGAAATTATAAAATTCCAATAAAATTTTTAAGAATTTTTGGGGAATTTTTTGGGAATTTTGGGGCTCAGAAATCTCAATTTTGGGGCATTTTGGGGCATTTTCCATATTTTTTTTTATTTTTTGGGGGGATTTTTTTGGGAAATTTTTCCTTTTTGGGAAATTTCCAAATTCCCACCAAATTTTTTGGAAATTTTTGGGAATTTTTTGAGAATTTTGAGGCTCAGAAATCTCAAATTTGGGGCATTTTGGGGCTGTTTTCCAAGGTTTTTTTGAGTTTTTTAATTTTTATTTTTAGGGATTTTTTTGTTTGTTTTCTTAGGAAATTTCGGGATTTTGTGAAATTTTCTGGAATTTTGGGATTTTGGGGCATTTTGGGGCATTTTCAGGGTTTTTTGGGGGATTTTTTGGGGAATTTTTCCTTTTGGGAAATTTCCAAATTCCCATCAAATTTTCAGGAAATTTTGGGATTTTTTTGGGAATTTTGGGGCATTTTTGGTGTTTTTTTGGAGGGTATTTTGGGGCATTTTGGGGCATTTTTCAGGGTTTTTTGGGGGAATTTTGGGGCATTTTTCGTGATTTTTCAGGGTTTTTTTCGGGATTCTTTGGAGATTTTTTTTGGGAATTTTTTCCTTTTGGGAAATTTCCAAATTCCCACTAAATTTTTTTAAAATTCTATGAATTTTTTGGGAATTTTTTGGAATTTTGGAGTTCATAAATCTCAATTTTGGGCCATTTGGGGCATTTTCAGGGTTTTTGGGGGGGATTTTTGGGAAATTTTAATTTTGGAGGAATTTTGAGATTGACATGGAATTTTAGGGAATTTTGAGAATTTTTAGGAATTTTGGGGCTCCCAAACCTCAAATTTGGGGCGGAGGCCGCGGTCGTCGGTGTCGGCCACGGGGACGTTGTAATATTCCCCTCCTCCTGGTTCAGCAGCTTAAACCTGCAAAATTTGGGAAAATTTGGGAAATTTTGGGAAATTTTGGGAAATTCCCAAAATTTCAGGAATTTCCTCCCGAATCTGTAGCAAAAACCCCAAAATTCCCACGAAAATTCCCCAAATCCTCCCAGATTTTCCCAAATTTCTCCCAGAATTCCCAAATTTCTCCCAGAATTCCCAAATTTTCCCAGAATTCCCAATTTTTCCCCAAGATTCCCAAATTTCCACCCCAAATCCCCCAAAAATAAAAATAATCCCAAAATATTCCCAAAAAACACCCTAAAAATCCAATTTCTCCCCAAAACCCCCCAATTTTTTCCCCAAAAATTCCCCAAAAATTCCCAAAAATTCCCCAAAATTCCCAAATAATTCCCAGAATCTCAAATCCCAAATGAACCCTCCAAAATCTCTTTCAATAACCTTGAAAATAAAAACAAAAAATCCCCAAAAAACCCCAAAAATCCAATTTTCCCCCCAAAAAACCCCGATTTTTTCCCCAAAAATTCCAAAAAAATTCCCAAAAATTCCCAAAAAATTCCCAAAATTCCCTAAAAAATTCCCAAAAATTCCCAAATTTTCCCCAATTTCCAAATTTCCTCATTAATACCTCTCCAAATATAAAAAAAAATTTAAAAGCAAAAAAAAGCCAAAAAAATCCATTTTCCCCCCGATTTTTTCCCAAAAAATTCCTAAAAATTAAAAAAAATCCCAAAAAATCCCCAAAAATTTAAAAAAAAAATCCCCGAAAATTCCCAAAAATTTCCAGAATCCCAAATCCCCTTTTTTATTCTCCAAACTCCCTTTTAAATCCCCCAAAATAAAAAAAATCTTTAAAAATCGCCCAAAAATCCAATTTTCCCCCAATTTTTTCCCAAAAAATTCCCAAAAAATTCCCAAAAAATTCCCAAAAAATCCCAAAAAAATCCCGAAAATCCCAAATTTCCAAATTCTCCTCTTTATCCTTCAAACCCTTCTTTAACCTAACAGAAAATTAAAAAAAAAAATTTTAAAACCCAAAAAAAATTCCCAAAAATCGCCAAAAATCACAATTTTCCCCCAAAAACTCCCGATTTTTTCCCAAAAAATCCCTAAAAAATTTCCAAAAATTCCCCAAAAATTCCCAAAAATCCCAAAAATCCTAAAATCCCAAATTTCACAATTCCCTCTTTATGCACCAAACCCTCCTTTAAAATCCCTCCAAATTAAAAAAAATCCAAAAAATCCCCCAAAAAATCCAATTTTTTCCCCGATTTTTTCCCAGGAAATTTCAAAAAATTCCCAAAAATTCCAAAAATCCCCAAAATCCCCAAAATCCCAAATTCCCCAATTTCCATCTTCATCCACCAAACCCTCCTTTAAAATCCCTCAAAATTAAAAAAAAAATCCCAAAAAATCCCCCAAAAAATCCAATTTTTCTCCCATTTTTTCTCAGAAAATTCCCAAAAAATTCCCAAAAAATTCCCAAAATCCCAAATTTCCAAATTTCTCTCTTTATCCACCAACCCCTCCTTTAAAATCCCTCCAAATTAAAAAAAAAAATCCAAAAAAATCGCCAAAAAATCCAATTTTCCCCCGAATTTTTCCCCAAAAATTCCCAAAAAATTCCCAAAAATTAAAAAAAATCCCAAAAATTCCCAAAAATCCCGAACATCTCAAATTCCACAATTTCCCTCTTTACCCACCAAACCCTCCTTTAAAATCCCTCCAAATTTAAAAAAATCCCAAAAAATCCCCCAAAAATCCAATTTTTCTCCCATTTTTCTCAGAAAATTCCCAAAAATTCCCAAAAATTCCCAAAAATCCCCAAAAATTCCCAAAAAATCCCAAATTCCCCAATTTCCATCTTCATCCACCAAACCCTCCTTTAAAATCCCTCCAAATTAAAAAAAAATCCCAAAAATCCCCCAAAAATCCAATTTTTCTCCCATTTTTCTCAGAAAATTCCCTAAAAAATTCCCAAAAATTCCCAAAAGCCCAAATTTCCAAATTTGTCTCTTTATCCACCAACCCTCCTTTAAAATCCCTCCAAATTTAAAAAAAATCCAAAAAATCGCCAAAAATCCAATTTTCCCTGAATTTTTCCCAAAAATTCCCAAAAATTCCCAAAAATTAAAAAAAATCCCAAAAATTCCCAAAAATCCCGAACATCTCAAATTCCACAATTTCCCCCTTTATCCACCAAACCCTCCTTTAAAATTCCTCCAAATTAAAAAAAAATCCAAAAAATCGCCAAAAAATCCAATTTTCCCGAATTTTTCCCAAAAATCCCTAAAAATTCCCAAAAATTCCCAAAATTTCCAAAAAATTCCCCAAAATCCCAACTTCCCCAATTTCCATCTTCATCCACCAAACCCTCCTTTAAAATCCCTCCAAATTAAAAAAAAAATCCAAAAAAATCGCCAAAAAATCCCATTTTCCCCCGAATTTTTCCCAAAAAATTCCCAAAAAATTCCCAAAAATTCCCAAAAAATCCCCAAAATCCCCCAAACTCCCCCAATTTTCTACCATCCATCCACGTGGCCCTTGAGCAGCTCGGCCACCCCGAAGCTCATGGCGCCCATGAAATCGTTCCGCGACGTTCGGTCCCAGTCCCAAACCTCGACCGACAGGCGCCGCTCGGCGTCCCCGGGCCGCAGCGTGCTGCAAATCCCCAAATTCCCAGAATTCCCAGAATTTTGGGACAATTCCCAAAAATTTCTGGGCGTTTCCAGCATTTTTCCCGAATTTTTCGCGTTTTTTCCCGGATTTTTTATGATTTTTCTCTTGATTTTTCCCATTTTTTCCTCATTTTTTTCTGATTTTTTCCTCATTTTTTCCCCAAAATTTCTCCATTTTTTTCCCCCAATATTTTTCCCAAATTTCCCCATTTTTCCATAGATTTTTCCCCACTTTTCCAAATATTTCATTTTTTTTCCAAAAATTTTTAAAGATTTCTTTTTCCTGGATTTTTAATTATTTTTTCCCAAATTTCCCCAATTTTTTCCCAGATTTTTCCTGGTTTTTTCCTGGATTTTTCCCCATTTTTTCTCTGGATTTTTCCCATTTTTTCGCCATTTTTTCCCCAGATTTTTACAATTTTTTTCCCTCAGATTTTCCCAATTTTCCCACATTTTTTCCCCAATTTTTCCAACTCATTTTTCCCAATTTTTCCCTGCATTTCCCCCGCGACGTTCGGTCCCAGTCCCAAACCTCCCCGGGCCGCAGCGTGCTGCAAATCCCAAAGTCCAGAATTTTTCCACAATTCCCAGAATTTTGGAAAAATTCCCAAAAATTTCTGGGCATTTCCAGTGTTTTTTTGGGATTTTTTGCCCTTTTTTTTGTGATTTCTTTATGATTTTTTTCAGATTTTTTCCATTTTTAAAATTTTTTTTTCTGATTTTTCCAAGATTTTTTCCATGGATTTTTCCCCCAGCTTTTTCCCCAATTTTTCCGTTTTTTCACATGGATTTCCCCCTTTTTCTCCCCCCAGATTTTTAATATTTTTTCCCATGGAGTTTTTATGATTTTTCATGATTTTTCCCATTTTTTTTCCATAGATTTCTCCTCAGATATTCCCCATTTTCTCTCCCGGATTTTTCATGATTTTTCCTGTTTTTTCCTGGATTTTTCCCATTTTTCTCTGAATTTTCCCCATTTTTTCCGTCAGATTATCCCAATCTTCCCTCTTTTTTTTTCATATTTTCCAACTAATTTTTCCCAATTTTTCCCTTTTTCCCCCGAGATTTTTTGATTTTTTCCCATTTTTTCCCCATTTTTTCCCCATATTTTTTTCCTTTCTTCGCCCAATTTTCCCCCAATTTTCCACCTATTTTTTCCCTTTTTCCCTTCAATTTTTCCCTTTTTCCCCCATAACTTTTTCTTTTTTCCTTAGTTTTTCCTCCAATTTTCCCCCATATTTTTTTCTTTTTCCCCAGTTTTTCCCATTTTTCCCCATATTTTTTCCCCAATTTTTCCCCAATATTTTTTCTTATTTTTCCCATTTTTCCCCTTTTTTTTCCTTTCTTCCCTAATTTTCCCCAATTTTCCCCCATATTTTTTTCTTTTTTCCCCCAGTTTTTCCCATTTTTCCCATATTTTTCCCATTTTCCCCCAATTTTTCCCCAATATTTTTTTCCCATTTTCCCCTTTTTTCCTTTCTTCCCCCAATTTTCCCAATTTTCCCCATATTTTTCTTTTTCCCCCAGTTTTTACCATTTTTCCCATATTTTTCCCACTTTTCCCCAATTTTTCCCCAATATTTTTTCTTATTTTTCCCATTTTTCCCCTTTTTCCTTTCTTCCCCAATTTTCCCCAATTTTCCCCATATTTTTCCTTTTTCCCCCAGTTTTCCCATTTCCCCATATTTTTCCCAATTTTTCCCCTAATATTTTTTCTTATTTTTCCCATTTTTCCCCATTTTTTTCCTTTCTTCCCCCAATTTTCCCCAATTTTCCCCCATATTTTTTCTTTTTCCCCAGTTTTTCCCATTTTCCCCATATTTTTCCCATTTTTCCCAATTTTTCCCCAATATTTTTTCTTATTTTTCCCATTTTTCCCTTTTTTCCCTTTCTTCCCCATTTTCCCCCATATTTTTTTCCCTTTTTCCCCAGTTTTTCCCATTTTTCCCCATATTTTTTCCCAATTTTTCCCACAATATTTTTCTTATTTTTCCCATTTTCCCCATTTTTTCTTTCTTCCCCAATTTTCCCCCAATTTTCCCCCATATTTTTTCTTTTTCCCCAGTTTTTCCCATTTTTCCCCATATTTTTCCCAATTTTTCCCTCAATATTTTTTCTTATTTTTCCCTTTTTCCCCTTTTTTTCCTTTCTTCCCCAATTTCCCCAATTTTCCCCATATTTTTCCCTTTTTCCCCCAGTTTTCCCATTTTTCCCCATATTTTTCCCATTTTTATCCCAATTTTTCCCCCAATATTTTTTCTTATTTTTCCCATTTTTCCCCTTTTTTTCCTTTCTTCCCCATTTTCCCCCATATTTTTTTCCTTTTTCCCCCAGTTTTTCCCATTTTCCCCATATTTTCCCAATTTTTCCCCCAATATTTTTTCTTATTTTTCCCATTTTCCCCCTTTTTTTCCTTTCTTCCCCCAATTTTCCCCATTTTCCCCATATTTTTCCCTTTTCCCCCAATTTTTCCCTTTTTCCCCATATATTTTTATTATTTTTCCCATTTATCCCCTTTTTTTTCCTTTCTTCCCCCAATTTTCCCCTAATTTTTCCCCATATTTTTTCTTTTTCCCCCAGTTTTCCCATTTTTCCCCATATTTTTTCCCATTTTTCCCCTTTTTTTTTTCCTTTCTTCCCCAATTTCCCCCAAATTTTTTTTTCCTTTTTCCCCCGTTTCCCCATTTCCCCTCCCCAAAACCCCCATTTTTCCCATTTTCCCCATTTTTCCCCCATTTCTCACAAGAGGAAGGCCTCGTTCCACACCGGGTTCAGCGTCGCCTTCACCGTCCGGCGTTTTCTGCTTGGAGACGTTCTTGGGGTCGGGGATCAGCTTCAGCTTCACGTAGGGATCCGAGAGCCCGTTGGGATCCATCGGGATCAGGTTCCTGGCCTCGCCCACTGGGGCATTTGGGGAGAAAAATTGGGATTTTGGGAAAAAAAACGGAGAAAAACGGTGAAAAAATGGCGAAAATATCGATGAAAAACGGCCCAAAATGGCCAAAAATTGGGAATTTTTGGCAAATTTTGGGAAATTTTGGGGAATTTTTTGGGATCTGGGATTTGAGATTTTGGGACTCTAAAATCCCCAAAATTCCCAGAAAATCCTGGAATTCTGTGAAAAAATCTGGAATCTTGGGAAACAACGGTGAAAAACAGCTTAAAAACGGCAAAAATTTGAGATTTTTAAGGAATTTTTGGGATTTTGGGATTTGGGATCCGAGAGCCCGTTGGGATCCATCGGGATCAGGTTCCTGGCCTCGCCCACTGGGCATTTGGGGAGAAAAATTGGGATTTTGGGAAAAAAAAAACGGAGAAAAACGGTGAAAAAATGGCGAAAATACGACGAAAAACGGCCCCAAAATGGCCAAAAATTGGGAATTTTTGGCAAATTTTTTGGGAAATTTTTGGGAATTTTTGGGATCTGGGATTTGAGATATTGGGACTCCAAAAATCCCCAAAATTCCCAGAAAATCCTGGAATTCTGGGAGAAAATCTGGTATTTTGAGCAAAACAAGCAAAAAAATGGAGAAAAATGGCCAAAATTTGGGATTTTTGAGGAATTTTGGAATTTGGGATCCGAAGCCACTTGGGATCCATTGGGATCAGGTTCCTGGCCTCGCCCACTGGGCATTTGGGGAGAAAAATTGGGATTTGGGCAAAAAAATGGAGAAAAACGGTGAAGAAACGACAAAAATACGACAAAAAACGGTCCCAAAATGGCCAAAAATTGGGAATTTTTGGGGAATTTTTGGGGCATTTTGGGGGAATTTTTGGGATTTGGGATTTGAGATTTTGAGATTCCAAAAATCCCAGAAAATCCTGGAATTCTGGGAGAAAAATCTGGAATTTTGGGAAAAAACGAGCAAAAAATTCCCCAGGAAATTTTGGTTATTCCCAGAGAAATTTTTGGGATATTCCAAGAAAATTTTGGGAATTTCCAAGAAAATTTTGGGAATTTCCAGGTGGAATTTGGGTCATTCCCAAAAATTTTCGGTCATTCCCAAGAATTTTTTGGTCATTCCCAAGAAATTTTGGGAATTCTCAGTTAAATTTTGGGATAATCCCCAAAAATTTTTGATCATTCCCAAGAATTTTTCGATCATTCTCAGAGAATTTTTGGGAATTCTCAGGTCAATTTTGGGATATTCCCAAGAAATTTTGGGAGATTCCCAAGAATTTTTTGGTCATTCCCAAGAAATTTTGGGAATTCTCAGCCGAATTTTGGGATACTCCCAATAAATTTTGGGATATTCTCAAAAAATTTTGGTCATTCCCAGGAAATTTTGGGTTATTCCCAAAAAATTTTGGTCATTCCCAGGAAATTTTGGGAATTCTCAGGCAAATTTTGGGACATTCCCAAAAAGTTTTGGTTATTCCCAGTAAATTTTGGTCATTCTCAGAGAATTTTTGGGAATTCTCAGGTCAATTTTGGGATATTCCCAAAAAATTTTTGGTCATTCCCAAGAATTTTTGGGTCATTCCCAAGAATTTTTTGATCATTCCCAGGAAGTTTTGGGAATTCTCAGCCGAATTTTGGGATATTCCCAAGAAATTTTGGGAGATTCCCAAAAAGTTTTGGTCATTCCCAGGAAATTTTGGGAATTCTCAGGCAAATTTTGGGATAATCCCAAGAAATTTTTGGGACATTCCGAAAAAATTTTGGTCATTCCCAGAGAATTTTTGGGAATTCTCAGTTAAATTTTTGGATAATCCCAAAAAATTTTTGATCATTCCCAGGAATTTTTGATGAATTCCGGGAATTTTTGGGAATTGTCAGGCAAATTTTGGGATATTCTCAAAAAATTTTGATCATTCCCAGAGAATTTTTGGGAATTCTCAGGTCAATTTTAGGATATTCCCAAAAATTTTTGATCATTCCCAAGAATTTTTGGAAATTCTCAGGCAAATTTTGGGAAATTCCCAAAAAATTTTGGTTATTCCCAGGAAATTTTGGTCATTCTCAGAGAATTTCTGGGAATTCTCAGGTCAATTTTGGGATAACCCCAAGGAATTTTTGGAATTTTTGGGATATTCCCAAGAAATTTTGGGAGATTCCCAAAAAACGTTTACACTCATTCCCAAAAAATTTTGGGATATCCCCAAAATCCCTCCCCTTCATTTTCCCCCGATTTTCCCCGAGGGTTTTTTTTTCCCCACCACCTCCCCTGAATATTTTTGGAATTTTTAACAATTCCCCAAATTTTTTTTCCCAAATTTTTGGGGAATTTCGGGTACCTGTGACGTGGAGCTGCTCCCCCGGCAGCGCCTGGATCCGGATCTGGAGCCGCCCCCTGCGCTCGGTGTGATCCACCCCACACAGGCTGGGCACGCTCTGCACGCAGCGCTTGTGCACGTTCATCTCGCAGCCTGCAACATTTGGGAATCCCGAAATTTTTTGGGAATTTTTTGGGAATTTTTTGGGCACAAAATCAAAAAAAACCCGAATTTTTTACGATTTTTTTCGAATTTTTTATGATTTTTTTCGGATTTTTTATGATTTTTTTTTCAATTTTTCCACTCCTGGACTCGCCATTTTTTGGTGTTTGTGTCTGAGAATGGAAATTTGGGAATTTTGGGAATTTTTGGGAATTTTTGGGGGCTCAGAACACCCCAGATCCCAAAAACCCGAATTTTTACTGATTTTTTCGAATTTTTTACGATTTTTTGTTTGCGATTTTTCCACTCCTGGACTCACCATTTTTGGTGTTTGTGTCTGAGATTAGAATTTTAGGACTTTTTGGAATTCTGGAATTTTTTGGGAATTTTTTAGCAATTTTTTGGGAATTTTTTGGGAATTTTTGGGGGCTCAGAACATCCCAAATCCCAAAAAACCCGAATTTTTTATGATTTTTGGTGATTTTTCCCCAATTTATCCCAAATTCCCATCTGCACGCAGCGCTTGTGCACGTTCATTTCGCAGCCTGGAAAATTTCAAAATCCCGAAATATTTTGGGAATTTTTTTGGAATTTTTGGGGCACAAAATCAAAAAAAACCCGAATTTTTTACGATTTTTTTTGAATTTTTTATGATTTTTTTCGGATTTTTTATGATTTTTTTGCGATTTTTCCACTCCTGGACTCGGCATTTTTTGGTGTTTGTGTCTGAGAATGGAAATTTGGGAATTTTGGGAATTTTTTGGGAATTTTTTGGGGGCTCAGAACACCCCAGATCCCAAAAAACCCGAATTTTTTACGATTTTTTTCGAATTTTTTGCGATTTTTTGTTTGCGATTTTTCCACTCCTGGACTCACCATTTTTTGGTGTTTGTGTCTGAGATTAGAATTTTAGGACTTTTGGGAATTCTGGAATTTTTTGGGAATTTTTTAGCAATTTTTTGGGAATTTTTTGGGAATTTTTGGGGGTCAGGAACACCTCAAATCCCCAAAATCCCGATTTTTCCTGATTTTTCTCCATTTTTCCCATTTTTCCCCAATTCCCCTCTGCATGGCGCTTGTGCACGTTCATCTCGCAGCCTGCAACATTTGGGAATTTGGGAATTTTTGGGAATTTTTGGGCACAAAATAAAAAAACCCGAATTTTTACGATTTTTTTGAATTTTTATGATTTTTGTTTGCAATTTTTCCACTCCTGGACTCGCCATTTTTTGGTGTTTGTGTCTGAGATTAGAATTTTAGGACTTTTTGGAATTCTGGAATTTTTTGGGAATTTTTTAGCAATTTTTTGGGAATTTTTTGGGAATTTTTGGGGAAGCCAAAATACCTCAAATCCCAAAAATCCCAATTTTTTCCTGATTTTTCTCCATTTGTTTCCATTTTTCCCCAATTTCCCTCTGCACGCAGTGCTTGTGCACGTTCATCTCGCAGCCTGGAAAATTTGAGAATCCCGAAATTTTTTGGGAATTTTTTGGGAATTTTTGGGGCACTTGGAATGCCCCAAATCCCAAAAAACCCGAATTTTTTATGATTTTTTTCGGATTTTTTATGAATTTTTTTGCGATTTTTCGCAATTTTTTTCCCCCCTGGACTCGATACTTGTGTGTGCTTGCATCTCAGATTGGAATTTGGAAAGTTTTGGGATTTTGGGAATTTTTTGGGAATTTTTTGGGAATTTTTGGGGCACCCAGAAAGCCCCAAATCCCAAGAAACCCGAATTTTTTATGATTTTTTTCGAATTTTTTACGATTTTTTGTTTGCAATTTTTCCACTCCTGGACTCGGCATTTTTTGGTGTTTGTGTCTGAGAATGGAAATTTGGGAATTTTGGGAATTCTGAAATTTTTTGGGAATTTTTTAGGAATTTTTTGGGAATTTTTGGGGAATTTTTGGGGGGTCGGGAACACCCCAAATCCCCAAAAACCCGAATTTTTTATGATTTTTGGTGATTTTTCCCCAATTTATCCCAAATTCCCATCTGCACGCAGCGCTTGTGCACGTTCATCTCGCAGCCTGCAACATTTGGGAATTTTGGGAATTTTTTAGGAATTTTTTGGGCACAAAATCAAAAAAACCCCGATTTTTTAATGATTTTTTTCGGATTTTTTATGATTTTTTTGGCGATTTTTTTGCGATTTTTCGCAATTTTTTCCCCCCTGCACTTGATACTTGTGGGTGTTTGTCTCTAAGATTGGAAATTTAGGAATTTTTGGAATTTTGGGAAATTTTTTGGAATTTTTTGGGATTTTTTGGGGCACAAAATCAAAAAAAACCCGATTATTTTATTATTTTTTTCGAATTTTTAATGATTTTTTAATGATTTTCTACGATTTTTTTGCGATTTTTCGCAATTTTTTCCCCCCTAGACTCGATACTTGGGGGTGTTTGTCTCTAACATTGGAAATCTGGGAAATTTTGGAATTTTGGGAATTTTTTGGGAATTTTTTGGGAATTTTTGGGGGGGTCAAGAACACCCCAAATCCCAAAAAACCCGAATTTTTTATGATTTTTGGTCATTTTTTCCAAATTTTTCCCCAAAATTTCCCCAAAAATCCCAAAAATCCTCATCAAATCTCCCAAACTCCCCAAATTTTTCCCCAAAAATTCCCAGATTTTCCCGAATTTTCCCCAAAATCCCCAAAAAATAAAAAAAAACACCCCAAAATGACCCCCTCAAAAACCACAAAAAAAATCCCAAAAAATTCCTTAAATCCCCCCCAAATCCCCCAATTTTTCCCCAAAACTTCCCAGATTTTCCCAAATTTTCCCAAAATCCCCCAAATTTTCCCCAAAATTCCCGAAAAATCCCCCAAAAATTCTCAAAAATCCCTCAAAAAATCCTCAATAACCTGCCCAAAAAAATAAAAAAAAATTTCCGAAAATTCCCCAAAAAATCCCCCCAAAACCCCCCAAAATCACCCAAATTTTTCCCTAAAAATTCCCAAAAAATCCCAAAAAATCCCAAAATCCCCAAAATTCCCCCAAAATTTAAAAAAAAAAATCCCAAAATCCCCAAAAACCCTCCAAAAATCCCCCAAAAAATCCTTAAAAATCGCCAAAAATCTCAAAATCCCTTAAAACCCCCAAAATCACCCAAATTTTTCCCCAAAAATTCCGAAAAAATCCCAAAAAATCCCAAAATCCCCAAATTTCCCCAATTTTCCCCAAATTTGACTCACAGGAGCACTTCATGCCCTGGTGCACCAGCCCGTAGAGCAGCGACCAAAAATCCCCAAAACTTCCCCAAAATTCCCTAAAATCCCCAAAATCCCCACAAATCTCCCAAACCCCCAAATTTTTCCCCAAAATTCCCAGATTTTCCTAAATTTTCCCAAAATTCCGCCAAATTTTCCCAAAATTCCCAAAAAACCCCCAAAAATTCTCAAAAATCCCCCCAAAAAATCCTCAATAACCGGCCAAAAATCCCCAAAAATTCAAAACTCCCCAAAAATCCCAAAAATTTCCCCAAACCTCCCAAAATCACCCAAATTTTTCCCCAAAAATCCCAAAAAATCCCAAAATTCCCAAAATTCCCAAAATTCCCCCAAAATTTCCCAAAAATCCTAAAACAATCTCCCAAAATTCTCAAAAATCCCCGAAAAATCCCCAAAAAATCCCAAAAATCGCAAAGAAATCTCAAAAATCCCTTAAAACCCCCAAAATCACCCAAATTTTTCCCCAAAAATTCCCAAAATTTCCCAAAATCCCCAAAATCCCCCAAAAATCAAAAAATCTCCAAAATTCCCAAAAACCCCTCCAAAAATCCCCAAAAATCCCCGAAAAATCGCCAAAAATCCCAAAAATCCCTTAAAAACCCCCAAAATCACCCAAATTTTTTCCCCAAAAATTCCAAAAATTCCCAAATTCCCAAATTCCCCAAATTTCCCCAAAATCCCGAAATTTGACTCACAGGAGCACTTCATGCCCTGGTGCACCAGCCCGTAGAGCAGCGACCAAAAATCCCCAAAATTTCCCCAAAATTCCCTAAAAATCCCCAAAATCCCCCACAAAACTCCCTAAATTTTTCCCCAAAAATTCCCAGATTTTCCCAAAATCTCTTCAAATTTTCCCAAAATTCCCAAAAATTCTGAAATATCACCCAAAATTCCCCAAAAATCCCCCCAAAAACCCTGAAATCACCAAAAATGCCCCAAAACATCCCCAAAGAAAAATCCCCAAAAAGCTGCAAAATTCCCAAAATTTCCCCAAATTTCCCCAAAATCCCCAAAATCCCCCAAAATTCCCCCAAAATTCAGCCAAAATTTCCCAAAAATCCCCAAAAATTCTCAAAAATCCCCCCAAAAAATCCCCCCAAAAATCAGCAAAAAATCGCTAAAAAAATCCCAAAAAATCCCAAAAAACCCCCAAAATCCCCCCAAAATCACCCAAATTTTTCCCCAAAATTCCCAAAAAATCCCAAAATTCCCAAATTTCCCAAATTTCCCCAAATTCCCCAAATTTCCTGAATTTCACTCACAGGAGCACTTCATGCCCTGGTGCACCAGCCCGTAGAGCAGCGACCAAAATCCCCAAAATTTCCCCAAAATTCCCTAAAAATCCCCAAAATCCCCACAAATCTCCCAAACTCCCTAAATTTTTCCCCAAAATTCCCAGATTTTCCCAAAATCTCTTCAAATTTTCCCAAAATTCCCAAAAATTCTGAAATATCACCCAAAATTCCCCAAAAAATCCCCCAAAAAAACCCCCCGAAATCACCAAAAATGCCCCAAAACATCCCCAAAGAAAAATCCCCAAAAGCTGCAAAATTCCCAAAATTTCCCCAAAATTTCCCAAAATCCCCAAAATCCCCAAAATTCCCCCAAAATTTCCCAAAAATCCGAAAAATCCCCAAAATTCTCAAAATCCCCCAAATATCCCCCAAAAAATCAGCAAAAAATCGCCAAAAAATCCCAAAAATCCCTTTAAAACCCCCCAAATCCCCCAAAATCACCCAAATTTTTCCCCAAAAATTCCCAAAAAAATCCCAAAATTCCCAAATTCCCCAAATTCCCCAAATTTCCCGAATTTGACTCACAGGAGCACTTCATGCCCTGGTGCACCAGCCCGTAGAGCAGCGAGCCGCAGTGGTCGCAGAAGGTGGGGCTGCTGTAGCTGTGAACCTTGAACTTGTGCTTGTTCCGGGGGTCCTGGAGATTTGGGGGAAATTTGGGAGAAATTTGGGAATTTTTGGGAAAAATTTGGGAATTTTTGGGCGAAAATTTGGGGATTTTAGGTGAAAATTTGACGATTTTAGGTGGAATTTTGGTGATTTTACATGGAATTTTCATCATTTTAGGGGCAAAAATGGGAGAATTTGGGAGCTTGGGGGAAATTTTGGGGGTTTTGGGAAAAATTTGGGAAAGTTTGGGAGAAATTTGGGAAATTTTGGGAAAAATTTGGGGATTTTAGGTGAAAATTTGGGGATTTTAGGTGAAAATTTGGGGATTTTAGGTGAAAATTTGACGATTTTAGGTGGAATTTTGGTGATTTTAGGGTCAAAATGGGAAAATTTGGGAGCTTGGGGGAAATTTTGGGAGTTTTGGGAAAAATTTGGGAAAGTTTGGGGAAAATTTGGGAATTTTTGGGAAAAATTTGACAATTTTTGGGTGAAAATTTGAGAATTTTTGGGCGAAAATTTGGTGATTTTAGGTGGAAATTTGGCGATTTTTGGTGAATTTTCCACCAATTTAGGGGCAAAAATGGGAAAATTTGGGAGATTGGGGGAAAAATTTTGAGAATTTTGGGGGTTTTGGGGATTTTGGGAGAAATTTGGGAAATTTTGGGAAAAATTCGGGAATTTTTGGGAAAAATTTGGGGATTTTAGGTGAAAATTTGGTGATTTTAGGAGGAATTTTTGTGGTTTTCAGGGTAAAAATGGGGAATATTTTGTGAATTTTGGAAGTTTTGGGGGTTTGGGGAAAAAACTTGGAAATTTTGGGAAAAATTTGGGAATTTTTGGGGAAAATTTGGGAATTTTAGGTGAAAATTTGGGAATTTTTGGGCAAAAATTGGGTGATTTTAGGTGAAAATTTGAGGATTTTAGGTGGAAATTTGGTGATTTTAGGTGGAATTTTCATCATTTTTGGGGCATAAATGGGAAAATTTGGGGGAATTTTGGGGATTTTGGGGAAAATTTGGGAATTTTTGGGAAAAATTTGGGAATTTTTAGGGAAAATTTGGGAATTTTTGGGTGAAAATTTGGGAATTTTAGGTGAAAATTTGACGATTTTAGGTGGAATTTTGGTGATTTTACCTGGAATTTTCATCATTTTAGGGGCGAATATGGGAGAATTTGGGAGATTGGGGGAAATTTTGGGGGTTTTGGGAAAAATTTGAGAATTTTTGGGAAAAATTTGAGAATTTTTAGGTGAAAATTCTGAGAATTTTGGGCGAAAATTTGGTGATTTTAGGTGGAAATTTGGCGATTTTTGGTGATTTTTTCACCAATTTAGGGGCAAAATGGGAAAATTTGGGAGATTGGGGAAAATTTTGAGAATTTTGGGGTTTTGGGGATTTTGGGAGAAATTTGGGAAATTTTGGGAAAATTCGGGAATTTTTGGGAAAAATTTGGGGATTTTAGGTGAAAATTTGGTGATTTTAGGAAGAATTTTTGTGGTTTTCAGGGTAAAAATGGGAAAATTTTGTGAATTTTGGAAGTTTTGGGGTTTGGGAAAAACTTGGAAATTTTGGGAAAAATTTGGGAATTTTTGGGGAAAATTTGGGAATTTTTGGGAAAAATTTGGGAAATTTTGGGCGAAAATTTGGTGATTTTAGGTGAAAATTTGGTGATTTTAGGTGGAATTTTCACCAATTTAGGGGAAAAAAAATGGGAAAATTTGGGGGAATTTTGGGAATTTTGGGAAAAATTTGGGAAAATTTGGGGAAAATTTGGGAAATTTTGGGAAAAATTTGGGGATTTTAGGTGGAAATTTTGTGATTTTAGGTGAAAATTTGACGATTTTAGGTGGAAATTTGGTGATTTTAGGAGGAATTTTGGGAATTTGGGAGGAAATTTTGGGGGAATTTTGGGAGGAAATTTGGGAATTTTGGGATGAATTTTTTGGGATTTTTAGAAGAAATTTTCGGGTGAAATTTTGGGGTTTTTTTGGGGGTGAAATTTGGGAATTTTGGGAAGAAATTTGGGAATTATGAGGAAATTTTGGGAATTTTGGGAGAAATTTTTTTGGAATTTTGAGAAGAAATTTTGGGGTTTTTTGGGGTGAAATTTGGGGAATTCTGAGAGGAAATTTTGGGTTTTTTGGGGTGAAATTTAGGGATTTTGGGGTGAAATTTTGGGAATTTTGGGGTGAAATTTTGGGAATTTAGGAATTTTGGGGTGAAATTTTGGGAATTTTGGGGTGAAATTTTGGGAATTTTGGGAGGAATTTTTGGGGAGTTTTGAGAGGAAATTTTGAGGAATTTTGGGGTGAAATTTGGGGAATTCTGAGAGGAAATTTTGGGTTTTTTTGAGGTGAAATTTGGGGAATTTTGGGAGCAATTTTCAGGGAATTTTGAGAGGAAATTTTGGGGATTTTTGGAGTGAAATTTTGGGTTTTTTCGGGTGAAATTTTAGGAAATTTTGGGGAATTTTGGGAGGGAATTTTGAGAGGAAATTTTGGGAATTTTAGAAGAAATTTCGGGGTTTTTGGGGTGAAATTTGGGGAATTCTGAGAGGAAATTTAGGGTTTTTTTGGGGTGAAATTTAGCAATTTTGGGGTGAAATTTACGAATTTTGGGGTGAAATTTGGAGAATTTTGGGAGGAATTTTTGGGAATTTTTAGAAAAAATTTTGGGTTTTTTTGGGGTGAAATTGGGAATTCTTGGAGGAAATATTGGGAATTTTTTGAGGAAATTTTGTGGATTTTTGGGGTGAAATTTTGGGTTATTTTGGGGTGAAATTTTGGAAATTTTGGGGTGAAATTTGGGGAATTTTGGGGTGAAATTTGGGGAATTTTGGGAGCAATTTTCGGGGAATTTTGAGAGGAAATTTTGGGGAATTTTGAGGTGAAATTTGGGAATTTTGGGGTGAAATTTTGGGAATTTTGGGAGGAATTTTGGGGAATTTTGGGGTGAAATTTTGGGAATTTTGGGAGGAATTTTTGGGAATTTTTAGAAGAAATTTTGGTGTTTTTTTTTGGGGTGAAATTTGGGAATTTGGGGTGAAATTTGGGGAATTGTGGGATGAATCTTTTGGGAATTTTTAGAAAAAATTTTGGGTTTTTTTGGGGTGAAATGTGGGGATTTGGGGATCTGCACTCACGTCGGTCTGGGGCCCCTTCCCGGCCCCGGGGCACTCGAAGGTGACGAACTCGTGGCACCGTTTGTGAACCACGAAGCTGCAAACTGCCAAAAAAACCGTCAGGATTCCCAAAAAATCCCAAAAATGCCCCAAATTTCCCCAAAATTCCCAAATCTCAAAAAAAAATCCCCCAAAATTCCCCTCGGAATTCCCAATATTGCCCAAAAAAACCCCAAATTTCACCCCAGAGTTTCCCAAAATCCCCCCCAGAATTCCCAAAAATCCCCAATTTTCCCAAATTTCCCAAAATTTTTCCAAATTTTCCCAAAATTCAAAAAGATTTCTCAAAAATTCCCAAAATTCCTTCTACAATTCCCAAAAATTCCCAATTCCCCTCCAAAAAATCCCAAAATTCCCTCCCAAAAATCCCAAATTTCCTTCCCAAAATTCCCAAAATCCCCAAAATTCCCTCTCAAAATTCCCGAATTTCCTTCCCAAATTTCCTTCCCAAAATCCCCAAAATTTCCTCCCAAAATCCCCAAAATTTCCTCCCAAAATTCCCAAAATTCTACCCCAAATTCCCCAAATTCCCTCAAATTTCCCAAAATCCCCCAAAATTCTCAAAATTTTCCTCCCAAAATTCCCGAATTCACTTCCCAAATTTCCTTCCCAAAATTCCCCAAAATCCCCAAAATTCCCTCCCAAAATTCCCCAAAATTTCCTCCTAAAAATCCCAAATTTCCTCCCAAAAATCCCAACTTTCTTCCCAAAAATCCCAAATTTTCTTTCCAAAGTCCCCCAAATTCCCTCCCAAAATTTTCCCAAAATTTCCTCCCAAAATTCCCCAAAATTCCCTCAAATTTCCCAAAATCCCCCAAAATTCTCAAATTTTCCTCCCAAAATTCCCGAATTCCCTTCCCAAATTTCCTTCCCAACATTCCCAAAATCCCCAAATTCCCTCCCAAATCCCCAAAATTCCCTCCCAAAATTTTCCCAAAATTCCCAAAATTTCCTCCCAAAATTCCCCAAAATTCTCCCCCAAAATTCCCCCAAATTCCCTCAAATTTCCCAAATTTCCCAAATTTTCGCCTAAAATTCCCCAAAATTCCTTCCCAAAAATCCCCAAAATCACCAAAATTTCTCCCAAATTCCCAAAATTCTCCCCAAAATTCCCCAAATTTTTCCCCAAATTCCTCAATTTCCCAAATCCCCAAAATTCTCAAATTTTCCTCCCAAAATTCCTCCCAAAATTCCCAAATTTCCTTCCCAAAATCCCCAAAATTCCCTCCCAAAATCCCCAAAATTTCCTCCTAAAAATCCCAAATTTCCTCCCAAAAAATCCCCAAAATTTCCTCCCAAAATCCCCAAAATTTCCTCCCAAAATCCCCAAAATTTCCTCCCAAAATTCCCCAAAATTCTCCCCAAAATTCCCCAAATTTTTCCCCAAATTCCATCAAATTTCCCAAAATCCGCAAAATTCCCAAAATTTTCCTCCCAAAATTTCCTCCCAAAATCCCAAAATTCCCTCCCAAAATTTTCCCAGAATTTCCTCCCAAATTCCCAAATTCTCCCAAAATTCCCCCAAATTCCTCAATTTCCCAAAATCCCCAAAATTCTCAAATTTTCCTCCCAAAATTCCTGAATTCCCTTCCCATATTTCCTTCCAAAATTCCCAAAATCCCCAAAATTCCCTCCCAAAATTTTC
This sequence comes from Luscinia luscinia, assembly GCA_034336685.1. NCBI lineage: Eukaryota > Metazoa > Chordata > Aves > Passeriformes > Muscicapidae > Luscinia > Luscinia luscinia. The sequence goes on along the minus strand of JAKWBO010000258.1, from coordinate 41,240 downwards.
CCAAAATCCCCAAAATTTCCTCCCCAAAATTCCCTCAAATTTCCCAAAATTTTTGGGCATTTTTGGGAGAATTTTTGGTGCATTTTTTTGGGGATTTTTGGGGAATTTGGGAGGAATTTTAGGAAAATTTGCAAAAATTTTGGGGAATTTTGGCGGGAATTGGGGATTTTGGGGGTCTTGAAAATGGATTTTGGGGGAATTTGGGAATTTTGGGGAATTTTGGGATTTTGGGAGATTTTGGAATTTTGGGAGATTTTGGTGGATTTTGAGGAGGTTTTGGGGATTTTGGGGAATTCTGGCAAATTTTGGGAATTTTTGGAGATATTTTGGGGATTTTGGGGGATTTTGGGGAATTTTGGAGGAATTTTAGTAAATTTTTGGGATTTTGGGGAATTTTCAGGGAGTTTTGGGGGATTTTGGAGGGATTTTAAGGGCATTTTAGGGATTTTTTGGTGCAGCTGTGGCGAATTTTTTGAGGATTTTGGGGAATTTCTGGGGATGTTTTTGGTATTTTGGAGGATTTTCGGGGGGAATTTTGGGATTTTTGGGGATTTTAAGGGAAATTTTGGGGGGATTTTCCAGATGTTTTGGGGATTTTTGGGGATTTTTTGAGGATTTTATGTGAATTTTTGGGGGTATTTTTTGGTATTTTTCGAGAATTTTTGGGGGGAATTTTGGGATTTTTGAGGGGATTTTAGGGGGAAATTTTGGGAGATTTTCTGGATATTTTGGGGATTTTTTGGGAGATTTTTGGTGAATTTTTGGGAGGTTTTGGGGATTTTTGGGGGATTTTTGGGGATTTTTGGGATTTTGGGGGAGATTTTTGGTAGGATTCTGGCGAATTTTTGGGATATTTTGGAGATATTTTGAGAATTTTTGGGCATTTTTGGAGATATTTTTGAGAATTTTTGGGCATTTTTGGAGATATTTTTGGGGATTTTTGGGCAATTTTGGGAATTTCTTGAGGATTTTGGGGAATTTTTGGAGTCATTTTCACGGCAATTTTTGGGGTATTTTGGGGGAGATTTTTGGGGTGATTTTGGGGGAATTTTTCTTTTATTTTTATGAGATTTTAGGGGAGATTTTGGGGGATTTTTTGGTGAATTTTTGGAATATTTTTGAAGATATTTTTGGCGATTTTGGACAATTTTTGGGGGAATTTCTTGAGGATTTTGAGGATTTTTAGGGGAATTTTTTGAGGATTTTGGGGGATTTTTGGAGGAACTTTTGAGGATTTTGGGGGCGATTTTTTGAGGATTTTGGGGGATTTTTGGAGGAATTTTTGAGGATTTTGGGGGATTTTTGAGGATTTTGGGGGATTTTTGGAGGAATTTTTGAGTATTTTTAGGGGAATTTTTGGGGGATTTTTTTGGGGTATTTTTGGGTATTTTTGGGTATTTTTGGGGTGTCTCACCCATGCACTGCAGGCCCTGTTTGCCGATGCCCCTGGGGAGAGAAAAGGGGGAGGGGTCAGGACACAGCTGGGCACATCTGGGACACACCTCGGGCACATCTGGGACACATCTGGACACATCTGGGAAACACCTGGGGCACACCTGGGGCACATCTGGGACTCATCTGGGAACACCCGGGGCACATCTGGGACACATCTGGGCACACCTGGACAACATCTGGGGCACATCTGGAGCACACCTGGACACATCCGGGCACATCTGGACACACCTGGGACACATCTGGGCACACCTGGCTACACCTGGGACACAAACAGGTGACAATAATGACACACAGGTGACACTCAGGTGACAATAACAACACTCAGGTGTGTCCAGGTGACACAGGTGACACACAGGTGACACTGAGGGGTGGCACTGACCAGATGAAGTCGGTGCAGTGGCTGCAGAAGGTCGGCTGCTTGAAGAACCGCGCCGTGAACCGGTGACACCAGTGACACACAGGTGACAATAACGACACTCAGGTGTGACAGGTGACACTCAGGTGTGTCCAGGTGACACAGGTGACACTCAGGTGACACTGAGGGGTGGCACTGACCAGATGAAGTCGGTGCAGTGGCTGCAGAAGGTCGGCTGCTTGAAGAACCGCGCCGTGAACCGGTGACACCAGTGACACACAGGTGACAATAACGACACACAGGTGACACACAGGTGACACACAGGTGACGTCAGGTGACACAGGTGACACATCAGGGTGGCACTGACCAGATGAAGTCGGTGCAGTGGCTGCAGAAGGTCGGCTGCTTGAAGAACCGCGCCGTGAACCGGTGACACCAGTGACACACAGGTGACAATAACAACACTCAGGTGTGACAGGTGACACTCAGGTGTGACAGGTGACACACAGGTGACACACAGGTGACACACAGGTGACACTGAGGGGTGGCACTGACCAGATGAAGTCGGTGCAGTGGCTGCAGAAGGTCGGCTGCTCGAAGAACCGCGCCGTGAACCGGTGACAGCAGCGACACACAGGTGACAATAACGACACTCAGGTGTGACAGGTGACACTCAGGTGACACAGGTGACACTGAGGGGTGGCACTGACCAGATGAAGTCGGTGCAGTGGCTGCAGAAGGTCGGCTGCTTGAAGAACCGCGCCGTGAACCGGTGACAGCAGTGACACACAGGTGACAATAACACTCAGGTGTGACAATAACAACACTCAGGTGACAATAACAAAACACAGGTGTGACAGGTGACACTCAGGTGTGACAGGTGACACACAGGTGACACAGGTGACACTCAGGTGACACTGAGGGGTGGCACTGACCAGATGAAGTCGGTGCAGTGGCTGCAGAAGGTCGGCTGCTTGAAGAACCGCGCCGTGAACCGGTGACTCTTGACCTCGTGCACCACCTTGTGCCGCAGCGCCCCCCGGCGGCAGAACAGGGGGCGGCCGGACACGGCGGGAACGGAGCGCTCGGGGTCGGCCAGAGCCATGGACGGACAGACGGACGGACACCTGGGAGGGACAGGAGAGAGAGGTGAGGGATGGACACACACGGACACGGCGGAACGGAGCGCTCGGGGTCGGCCAGAGCCATGGACGGACAGACGGACGGACACCTGTGAGGGACAGGAGAGAGAGAGGTGAGGACAGACACACGGACACGGCGGAACGGAGCGCTCGGGGTCGGCCAGAGCCATGGACGGACAGACGGACACCTGGATGGGGGAGAGAGAGAGGTGAGGGACAGACAGACAGACACCTGGGGAGAGAGAGAGGTGAGGGACAGACACCACGGGGATGGACACACGGACACAGGGATGGACAGGAGACAGAGACAGTGAGGGATGGACACACGGACACCGGGATGGAGAGAGAGGTGAGGGACGGACACACGGACACGGGATGGACACACGGACACGGGATGGACACACGGACACAGGGATGGACACACGGACATGGGGATGGACACACGGACACGGGATGGACACACGGACACGGGATGGACACACGGACACAGGGATGGACACACGGACACAGGATGGACACAGGATGGACACACGGACACAGGACGGACACACGGACACGGGGATGGACACACGGACACAGGATGGACACAGGATGGACACACGGACACAGGACGGACACACGGACACAGGATGGACACACGGACACAGGATGGACACAGGATGGACACACGGACACAGGATGGACACACGGACACGGGATGGACACACGGACACAGGGATGGACACACGGACACAGGATGGACACACGGACACAGGACGGACAGACGGACACAGGGATGGACACACGGACACGGGGATGGACACACGGACATGGGGATGGACACACGGACACGGGATGGACAGACGGACACGGGATGGACACACGGACACAGGAGTGGACACACGGACATGGGGATGGACACACGGACACAGGATGGACAGACGGACACGGGATGGACACACGGACACAGGATGGACACACGGACACAGGGGTGGACACACGGACACTGGGATGGACAGACGGACACAGGGACACACCCACGGCCACACCCACACTCGGACACTCGGACGGACAGACGGACACACCCCCGGCCGTTCGGACGGACACACGGACACACCCACGGGGAATCCCCCATCCCCCACCCCTCCCCCGCACTGACCTGAACCCTGCGGCCACTCCGGGCACGGCTCGGACACGCGGACAGACCCGCGGACGGCCGGACAGACCCACGGACGGCCGGACAGACCCACGGACACTCGGACAGACCCACGGACACTCGGCCGGGCCCCGCGGCAGCCGGGGAGGGGCGTGGCTTAGCGGGGTGGGCGTGGCTCGGCGGGCAGGGGGCGTGGCCTCAGCATTGCGGCAAATGAGGGGCAGGGCTGGAAGGGGGCGTGGCTTAAACCCCCATTAGTTTCTATGGAGACGCGTGGTTTAAATTTCCCATTGGTTTCTATGGAGGGGGCGTGGCTTAATTTCCCATTGGTTTCTATAAAGGGGCGTGGCTTATTGGTCATTTATTACTATTGAGGGGGCGTGGCTTTGTTGCCCCATTGGTTTCTATGGAGGGGGCGTGGCTTATTTCCCCATTAATTTATATGGAGGGGCGTGGCTTAATTTCCCCATTGGTTTCTATGGAGGGAGCGTAGTTTATTCTCCAATTGGTTTCTATGGAGGGGGCGTGGCTTAATCTCCCATTGGTTTCTATGGAGGGGGCGTGGTCACGCCTGCGCCAATGGGCGGTGTTATGCAAATGAAGGGGTTTTTTTTCTTAAAGGGGCCGCGTCACTTGGGAGGAGTCTTTTTTTGGGCGATGGGGGGAGGGGAATCCCAAAAGAATCCCGAATTAAATTTAGGAAAATATTTAAAAATCTCGGTCGGATCCCAAAGGATCCCAGACCCAGATTTGGGGAATTTGGGACAGGTCACCCTCCCACCCCCCCAGGAGCCAAAATTTGGGTTGGGGGTGGGGAGGGGCGGTCCCGCCCGCTTTTTTTTTTTTAACTCCTAAAATCCCAAATTTTGGGGTGGGAGATTTGGAGACCCTGGATTGCTGCACAACCCAAAATCCCGAATTTTCTTCTCCCAAAAATTCCCATTTTTCCCCCCAAAAATTCCCAATTTTCCCTCCAAAATCCCCTTTTTAACCAAAAATTCTCTTTTTACCAAAAATCCCTTTTTCCCCCAAAATCCCCATTTCCCCCAATCCTGACATTTTCCCGCCAAAATTCCCAGGTTTTCCCCCAAATTCCCAATTTTTCCCCCCAAAATTCCCAAAAATCCCAATTTTTTCTTCCCCAAAATCCCTAAATTTTAACCCCCAAATTCCCAATTTTTCCCCCAGACTCCCAAGTTTTTACCCCCAAAATCCCAGTTTTTTACCCCAAAATTCTGTTTTTTTCTCCTCCAAAATCCCCAATTTACCACCAAAATTCCGGGTTTTCCCCCAAATTCCCAATTTTTCCCCCAAAAATTCAATTTTTTTCCCCAAAATCCCAATTTTTTCCCCAAAATCCCAATTTTTTCCCCCAAAATTCCATTTTTCTCCTCCAAAATCCCAATTTTTTCTCCCCCAAATTCCCAATTTTTACCCCCAAATTCCCCAATTTTCCTTCCCAAAATCCCAATTTTTCACCTCAACAAATTCCGATTTTTCCCCCCAAAATTCCGATTTTCTGCCCCAAAATCCCCAAATTTTTACCCTCAAATTCCCAATTTTTTCCCCAAAAATTCCCTCCAAAAATTCTCATTTTCCCCCCAAAATTCCCGATTTTTTCTCCAAAAAATCCCCATTTTTTCCCCCTAAAATCCCAATTTTTCTTCCCCAAAATCCCCAAATTTCCCCCCCAAATTCCCCGATTTTCCATCCCAAAATCCCAATTTTTTCCTCCCCAAATTCCCAATTTTTTCCCCCAAAAATTCCGATTTTTTCTCCCCAAAATCCCGAATTTTCCCTCCCAAAATCCCAATTTTTTACCCCAAAATTCCCAAATTTTCCCCTAAAATCCCCAAATTTTCCCCCCAAAAATTCTGATTTTTAACCCAAAAAAATCCCAATTGGGGAATTTTATGGAATTTTTTTTCATTAGATTTCTGGGCATTCTGAGGGAATTTTTTTGGATTTGGGAATTTTTGGACCCCCAAAATTTCCAATTTTTGGCCTAAAAAAAATTCAAATTTGGGGGGAAAAAAATTCTGATTTTTTCATAATTTTAAAAAAAATTTTCTTTATTTTTGTGGGGATATTTTGGAAATATTTTGGGAATTCTTTGGATTTTTTTAATGGATTTCTGGGAATTTTTGGGGATTTTTTTTTTAATATTTTGGGAATTTTTTGGAATTTTTTATCGTGAATTTCTGGACATTTTTGGGAATATTTTGGGAATTATTTGAGAATTTTTTGGGAATATTTTGGGAATTTTTAGGGGGTTCCCAGCCCATTCTAAAGCTCCGAAAATTCCGATTTTTCTTCTAAAACTCCTGAATTTTTGGGGAACAAAACCACATTTTTTCACGGATTTTTTGGGGATTTTTTTTATTTTTTGGGGGATATTTTAGGGATATTTTGGGGATATTTTGGGAATTTTTGGGGCTCAGAGTTCGTCGTGGCCCCTGTGCAGATCCTGCCCGTAGTCCGTGGCTCGGCTCCCCACGAAAAGCTCCCAGCGCCCCAAAATCTCCTCTCGGCTCAGGTCCCCGTCCTAAAATTTGGGAGAATTTGGGGGAAATTTCAGCAATTTTGGGATTTCCCCAAAAAAATTCCCACTTGAAAAGTCCAAAATTAGGAAAAAACCGGGTTAAAAATGCCCTAAAAACCCCAAAATTGGGTCTAAATTATCCAAAAATGAAATAAATTCCTAAAGGCACCAAAATCTCCCAAAATTGACCCAAAACCTCCCAAAATCCACCCAAAATTAACCCAAAACCTACCAAAATTGCCCCAAAATTTCCCCAAATTGACACAAAACCCCCAAAATTTCCCAAAATTGGCCCAAAATTGACACAAATCCTCCCAAAATTTCCCAAAATTGACCCAAAATTGACCCAAAATGGACCCAAATCACCCCAAAATTGACTAAAAGCAAAACAAATCCCAAAATTGCCCCAAAATCTCCCAAAATTCTCCCAAATTTGACAAGAATTACCCCAAAAAATGACCCAAAACCGCCCTAAAAATGATCCCAAATTGCCCCAAAATTGCCCCAAAAATCCCCAAAATCTCCTCTCGGCTCAGGTCCCCATCCCAAAATTTGGGAGAATTTGGGGAAATTTCAGGAATTTTGGGTTTTCCCCAAAAAAATCCCCACTTGAAAGCTCCAAAATTAGGAAAAAATCGGGTTAAAAATGCCCTAAAAACCCCAAAATTGGGTCAAAATTATCCAAAAATGAAATAAGTTCCTAAAGGCATCAAAATCTCCCAAAATTGACCCAAAACCTCCCAAAATCCACCCAAAATTGACCCAAAATTGACACAAATCCCCCCAAAAATTCCCAAAATTGACACAAAACCTCCCAAAATCTCCCAAAATTGACCCAAAATTGACACAAATCCCCCCAAAATTTCCCAAAATTGACACAAAACCTCCCAAAATTTCCCAAAATTGACAGAAATCCCCCAAAATTTCCCAAAATTGACACAAAACCTCCCAAAATTTCCCAAAATTGACCCAAATCCCCCCAAAATTTCCCAAAATTGGCCCAAAATTGACCCAAAACCTCCCAAAATTTCCCAAAATCGACCCAAAATACCCAAAAATGGACCCAAATCACCCCAAAATTGGGTCAAAATGATCCAAAATCTGCCCAAAATTTAAATAAATTTCTAAAGGCACCAAAATCTTCCAAAATTGACACAAAACCTCCCAAAATTTCCCAAAATTTCCCAAAATTGACACAAAACCTCCCAAAATTTCCCAAAATCCCACAAAATTGACGCAAAATGGACCCAAATCACCCCAAAATTGACTAAAAACAAAACAAATCCCAAAATTGCCCCAAAATCTCCCAAAATTCCCCCAAATTTCACAAGAATTGCCCCAAAAAATGACCCAAAATCACCCCAAAAATGACCCAAAATTGCCCCAAAAAATGACCCAAAATCACCCAAAATGATCCCAAAATCGCCCCAAATTGCCCCCAAAATCTCTTGGCTCAGGTCCCCATCCTAAAATTTGGGAGAATTTGGGGAAATTTCAGGAATTTTGGGAATTTCACCGTGACCACCAGTGCAGAAATCCCAAAAATCCAAAAAAAATCCCGAAAAATCAAAAAAAAATCCTGAAAAATCCCAAAAATTCAATTTTTTTTCACCATTTTTGGCGCCGTTTTCGTGATTTTGACCGGAATTTTTTGAGAATTTTTTTTGGGAATTTTTGGGATTTTTAGGGAATTTTGGGAATTCTTGGAATTCTCATCTTCAATATGTGTGCAGAAATCCCAAAATCCCCCCAAAAAATCCCAAAAAATCCCCAAAAATTCAATTTTTTCACCGTTTTCGGCGCCGTTTTCACGACATTTGACGGGAATTTTTTGCAAATATTTTGGGAATTTTTGGGGGGAATTTTTGGGAATTCCGAGATTTTTCTGGAATTTTGGGAATTCTTGGAATTCTCATCTTCAGTATCTGTTCAGAAATCCCAAAAATCCACTAAAAATCAAAAAAAAAAATCTCATTTTTCACCGTTTTCGGCGCCCGTTGCGATTTCGCCGGGATTTTTTAGGAATTTTTGGGAATTCTGAAATTTTTCTGGAATTCTGGGTTTTTATGGAATTTTGAGAATTTTTTGGGAATTCTCACCTTGTCCAGGTCAGTGTAAAGACCCAAAAAAAAATCCCCAAAATTTCTCATTTTTTCACCGTTTTCGGCGCCATTTTCGTGATTTTGACCCGAATTTTTTGGGAATTTTTTTTTTGAGAGTTTTTGGGAATTTCGAGATTTTTCTGGAATTTTGGGAATTCTTGGAATTCTCACCTTCAATACCTGTGCAGAAATCCCAAAATCCCCCAAAAAAATCCCAAAAAATCCCCAAAAATTTCATTTTTACCGCTTTCGGTGCCGTTTAGCGATTTCCGCCGGGATTTTTTGGGAATTTTGGGATTTTGGGATTTTTCTGGAATTTTGGGAATTCTTGGAATTCTTATCTTCAGTACCTGTGCAGAAATTCCAAAACCCCCAAAATCCCAAAAAATCTCATTTTTTCACCGTTTTCAGCACCATTTTCCCGATTTCCGCTGGGATTTTTTAGGAATTTCTGGAATTCTGAAATTTTCTGGAATTCTGGGTTTTTATGAATGTTGAGAATTTTTGGGAATTCTCACCTTGTCCAGGTCAGTGTAAAACCCAAAAAAATCCCCAAAATTTCTCATTTTTTCACCGTTTTGAGCCATTTTTGCGATTTTGACCCGAATTTTTGGAATTTTTTTGAGAGTTTTTGGGAATTTCGAGATTTTTCTGGAATTTTGGGAATTCATGGAATTCTTATCTTCAGTACCTGTGCAGAAATCCCAAAATCCCAAAAATAAAATCCAAAAAAATCCCCAAAAATTCCATTTTTTCACCGTTTTTGGCGCCGTTTTTGCGATTTCCGCCAGGATTTTTTTGGGAATTTTTGGGACTTTGGGATTTTTTGGGAATTTTGGGAATCCCCACCTTGTCCAGGTCAGCGTGGTGGATCAGGTGATCGGCCTCCACCCCTGGCCAGTCGGGGCTGGGGGCGGAGCCACAGCTGGACCTCGGCGGGTCCCAGGCGCCCGTCGCCGTCCTGGTCCCGCTTGCCGTAGGGAATTGTTCCCGTTCCCGAAGGATTTCGGGGGTTCTGGGGGAGCCTGGGGAGCCCTGGAATAAATCAGCTGGGAGAGGAAAATCAGGGGTTAAACCCAAAAATCCCCCGCTCCAAAAACCCCAGGAATCCTGAGAAACCCCCAAAAACCCCAAAAAGTAAAAAAAATTGAGCGAAATCGCCCAAAATTCCATGAGAATGACACAAAAATTCCCCCAAAATTCCCAAAAATGGATCCAGGATCCCCAAAATTCCCAAAAATTCCCAAAAAATGGATTCAGGATTCCAAAAATTCCCAAAAATTGACCCAAGGTTCCCAAAATTCCCAAAAGTTCCCAAACGTTCCACAGGAATTCCCAAAAATCCCCAAAAATTCCCAAAAAATCCCACTAAAATTAAAAATTCCCCAAAAATTCCTCCAAATTCCCAAAAATTCCAAAAAATCCCAAAAATTCCCTTAAAATTCTCCAAAATTCACAAAAATTCCCCAAAATTTCACAAAAATTCCCCAAAATTCACAAAAATTCCCCAAAAATTCCCCAAATCCCCAAATCCCGTCCTGGTCCCGCTGCCGCAGGAATTGTTCCCGTTCCCGAAGGATTTCGGGGGTTCTGGGGAGCCTGGGGAGCCCTGGAATAAATCAGCTGGGAGAGGAAAATCAGGGTTAATCCCAAAAAATCCCGCTCCAAAACTTAACAAAAAACCCAAAAATCCCCAAAAACCCCAGAAAATGGAAAAAAATGGTGCGAAAATCGCTAAAATTCCATGGGAACGATGCAAAAATTCCCCCAAAATTCCCAAAAATGGATCCAGGATCCCCAAAATTCCCAAAATTCCCAAAAATGGATTCAGGATTCCAAAAAATTCCCAAAAAATTGACCCAAGGTTCCCAAAATTCCCAAAAGTTCCCCAAACGTTCCACAGGAATTCCCAAAAAAAATCCCCAAAAAATTCCCAAAAATTTCCCCCAAAATTAAAAAAAAAATCCCAAAAAATTCCCCCAAAATTTCCAAAAACTCCAAAAATCCCAAAAATTCCCTTAAAATTCCCCAAAAATTCACAAAAAAATTCCCAAAATATTCCCCAAAAATCCCAAAAATCCCCTCAAAATTAAAAAAATTCCGTAAAATGGATCCAGAGCTCTCAAAATTCCCCCAAAAATTTCACAAAAATTCTGAAAAAATTCCAAAAAAATTCCCAAAATTCCCAGAAATTCCCAAAAATTCCAAAAAAAATTCCCCAAAAATTCCCCAAAAATTCCCCAAAAATCTCCCAAAAATTAAAAAAAAATCCTAAAAAATGGTTCCAGAGCTCTCAAAAGTCCCCCAAAAATTGCCCAAAAATTCTGAAAAAATTCCAAAAAATTCCCAAAATTCTCAAGATTCCTAAAAATCCCCAGAAAATCCAAAAAAAATCCCCTCAAAATTCAAAAATATTCCCCAATAATGGTTCCAGGCCTCTCAAAATTCCCCCAAAAATTCCCAAAGATTCTGAAAAAATTCCAAAAAATTCCCAAAATTCCCAGAAATTCCCAAAAATTCCCAAAAAAATTCCCAAAAAATTCCCCAAAAATCCCCAGAAAATCCCAAAAAAATCCCCTCAAAATTCAAAATATTCCCCAAAAATGGTTCCAGAGCTCTCAAAATTCCCCCAAAAATTTCCCAAAAATTCTGAAAAAGTTCCAAAAAAATTCCCAAAATTCCCAGAAATTCCCAATATTCCCCAAAAAATTCCCAAAAAATTCCCCAAAAATCCCCAAAAAATCCCCCAAAAATTAAAAAAAAATCCTAAAAAATGGTTCCAGAGCTCTCAAAAGTCCCCCAAAAATTTCCCAAAAATTCTGAATAAATTCCAAAAGCATTTCCAAAAATTCCCATAAATTCCCAAAATTCCCGAAAAAATTCCCCAAAACTCCCCAGAAAATCCCCCAAAAATCCTCTGAAAATTCAAAAAAATTCCCAAAAAATGGATCCAGAGCTCTCAAAATTCCCCCAAAAATTCCCAAAAATTCTGAAAGAATTCCAAAAAAATTCCCAAAAATTCCCAAAGTTTCCAAAAAAATTTCCAAAAATTCCAAAAAAAATTCCCAAAAAATTCCCCAAAAATCCCCCAAAAATGAAAAAAAAGTCCCAAAAAATGGTTCCAGGGCTCTCAAAATTCCCCCCAAAATTTCCCAAAAATTCCGAAAAAATTTTTAAAAATTCCCAAAATTCCCAGAAATTCCCATAATTCCCTAAAAATCCCCAGGAAATCCAAAAAAAATCACCTCAAAATTCAAAATATTCCCCAATAATGGTTCCAGGGCTCTCAAAATTCCCCCAAAATTTCCCCCCCAAATTTCCCAAAAATTCTAAAAAAATTCCAAAAAATTCCCAGAAATTCCCAAAATTCCCCAAAAATTCCCCAAAAATCCCAAAAAAATCCCCTAAAAATTAAAAAAAAATCCCCAAAAATGGTTCCAGAGCTCTCAAAATTCCCCCAAAAATTCCCAAAAATTCTGAAAAAATTCCAAAAATTCCCAGAATTCCCAGAATTCCTCACCAATGTACTCGTCCACCTGGATGAATCCATCCCCATCCCGATCCAGGTCCTCCATGGTTTCCTAAAAAAAAGCAAAAATTTGGGAATTCCCAAAAAAATTCCTTCCCAAAATTCCCAAAAAATTCTTGCAAAATACCCCCAAAAAAAAAAACCAAAACGTGCTGGAAAAATTAAAAATTTATACCCTAAGAATTCTCCCAAAAATCTCAAAAGTTCCAAAAACCTTAAAATTCTCCAAATGTTTGTCCCAAAATTCTCCCAAAAATTCTCAAAAATCCTTAAAATTTCTCCCAAAAATCCCCAAAAGTTACCTAAAAATCCCTAAAAATTCTCCCAAAAATTCTCAAAAATCCTTAAAATTTATCCCACAAATCCCAAAAATCCCAAAAATCCCAAAAATTCTCACAAAATCCCAAAAATTCTCCCAAAATTCTCAAAAATTACTTAAAATTCCTTAAAAATTCTCCCAAACTTCCCAAAATTCCCTAAAATTCTCCCAAAAATTCCCAAAATTCCCTTAAAACCTTAAAAACTCTAACAATTCCCAAAATTTCCTAAAAATTCTCCCAAAAATTCCCAAAAGCTGCAAAATTCCTAAAAATCCCAAAAAAATTCCCAAAAAATTCCCAAAAAATCCCTAAAAATTCTCCCAAAAATTCTCAAAAAATCCTTAAAATTTATCCCACAAATCCAAAAAAATCCCAAAAATCCAAAAAAATTCTCCCAAAAATTCTCAAAAAATTACTTAAAAATTCCTAATAATTCTCCCAAAAATTCCCAAAAACTCCCTAAAAATTCTCCCAAAAATTCCCAAAAAATTCCCTTAAAACCTTAAAAAAACCTCTAACAATTCCCAAAAGTTTCCAAAAAATTCTCCCAAAAATTCCCAAAAGCTGCAAAATTCCCTAAAATCCCCAAAAATTCCCAAAAATTCCCAAAAATCCCTAAAAATTCTCCCAAAATTCCCTAAAATCCCTAAAAATTCTCCCAAAATTCCTAAAATTCTCCCAAAAATTCTCCCAAAATTCCCAAAAACCCCAAAATTCTTCCAAAAATTCCAAAAAATTCCCAAAAAATTCTTAAAAATTCTCCCAAAAATTAAAAAAAAATTCCAAAAAAATCCCTAAAAATTCTCCCAAAAATTCCCAAAAAATTACCTTAAAACCTTAAAAAAACCTCTAACAATTCCCAAAAATTTCCGAAAAATTCTCCCAAAAATTCCCAAAAAGCTGCAAAAATTCCCTAAAAATCCCCCAAAAATTCACAGAAAAATCCTTAAAAATTCTCCCAAAAATTCTCCCAAAAAATCCTAAAAAACCCACAAAAAATCCTCTAAAAATTCCGGTTTTTCTCCGTTGGCGCCGCTGCTTATTCAACTGGATTTTTTGGGAATTTTAGAATTTTAGGAATTTTGGGGAATTCTCACCTGCACCACGAGCTCCTGGAGCTTTGATTAGTCCCAAAAACCAAAAAAAAAAACCCAAAAATCTCCAAAAATCCTCAAAATTCCTAAAAATCTCTAAAAATTCTCCCAAAATTCTCCCAAAAATTCCCAAAAATTTCTAAAAATCCCCAAAAATTCTCCCAAAAATTCCCTAAAAATCCTCCCAAAAATTCCCGAAAAATTCCCCAAAAATTCCTAAAAATTCTCCCAAAAATTCCCTAAAATTCCCTAAAAATCCTCCCAAAAACTCCCAAAATTCCCTAAAAATTCTCCCAAAAATTCCCAAAAATTCCCTAAAATCCCCCAAAAATCCCAAAAATTCCCAAAAATTCCTAAAATTCTCCCAAAATTCCCAAGAAATTTCCTAAAATCCCCAAAAAATCCCCAAAATTCCCAAAAATTCCTAAAAATTCTCCCAAAATTCCCAAAATCCCTAAAATCCTCCCAAAAATTCCCCAAAAATTCCCTAAAAATCCCTAAAATTTCTCCCAAAATTCCAAAAAAATTCCCCCTAAAAAATCCCTAAAAATTCAGCCAAAATTGCCAAAAACTCCAAAAAACCACAAAATCCTCTAAAAATTCCGTTTTTCACCGCTGGCGCCGTTGCTGATTTCGCCGGAGTTTTTGGAATTTTTAGAATTTTCAGAATTTTGGGGATTTTGGGAATTCTCACCTGCACCATGAGCTCCTGGAGCTTCGATTAGTCCCCAAAAACCAAAAATAAAATCCCCAAAAAATCTCCAAAAAATCCTCAAAAATTCCTAAAAATCTCTAAAATTCTCCCAAAATTCCCAAAATCCCTAAAATCCCTCCAAAATTCCAAAAATTCCCTAAAAATCCCTAGAAATTTTCCCAAAAATCCCTAAAATCCCTAGAAATTTTCCCAAAAATTCCAAAAATTCCCTAAAAATCCTTAAAAATTCTCCCAAAATTCCTAAAAATCCCTAAAAATTCTCCCAAAACTCCCAAAAATTCCCTAAAATCCCTAAAAATTTTCCCAAAATTCCCAAAAATTCCTAAAAATCCCCAAAATTCCTAAAATTCCCAAAAATTCCTAAAATATTCCCAAAAATCCCAAAAATTCCTAAAATCCCTAAAAATCTCGCAAAAACTCCCAAAAGTTCACTTAAAACCTTAAGAAACCTCTAACAATTCCCAAAAATTCTCTAAAAATTCCCAAAAAATTCCCTAAAAATCCCTAAAATTTCTCCCAAAACTAAAAAAAAAATTCCCAAAAATTTCCTAAAAATCTACAAAATTCCCAAAAACTCCAAAAACCCCACAAAAATCCTCTAAAATTCCGTTTTTTCACCGTTTTTCGAGCCGTTTTGTGATTTCAACCGGGATTTTTTGGGAATTTTCAGAATTTAGAATTTTAGAATTCTCACCTGCACCACGAGATCCTGCAGCTTCGATTAGTCCCAAAAACCAAAAAAAATCCCCAAAAATCTCCAAAAATGCTCAAAATTTCTAAAAAATCCCTAAAAATTCTCCCCAAAAATTCTCCCAAAAATGCCCAAAATTCCCTAAGAAATCCCCAAAAATTCTCCCAAAATTCCCAAAAAATTCCTAAAAATTCTCCCAAAAATTCCCAAAAAATTCTCTAAAATATTCCCAAAAATCCCCAAAAATTCCCAAAATTTCCACAAAATCCCCAAAAAATCTCCCAAAAATTCCCAAAATCCCTAAAAATTCTCCCAAAATTTCCCAAAAAAGTTCCCTAAAAATCCCAAAAAATTCCTAAAAATCCTCTAAAAATTCCTAAAAAATTCCCAAAAAATGCCTAAAAATTCTCCCAAAAATCCCAAAAAACCCACAAAAAATCCTCTAAAAATTCCGTTTTTTCACCGTTTTCGGCGCCGTTTTCGCGATTTCAACCGGGATATTTATGGGAATTTTTGGGAATTTTTGGGAAGTTTTGGAATTTTGGGAATTCTCACCTGCACCACGAGCTCCTGGAGCTTCGATTAGTCCCCAAAAACCAAAAAAAAAAATCCCCCAAAAATCTCCAAAAAATCCTCAAAAGTTCCTAAAAAATCCCTAAAAATTCTCCCAAAAATTCCCAAAAATCCCTAAAAATCCCTCCAAAAATTCCCAAAAAATTCCCTAAAAGTCCCTAGAAATTTTCCCAAAAATTCCCAAAAAATTCCCTAAGAATCCCTAAAATTTCTCCCAAAAATTCCCCAAAAATTCCTAAAAATTCTCCCAAAAATTCCAAAAAAACCCACAAAAAATCCTCTAAAAATTCCGTTTTTTCACCGTTTTCGGCGACGTTTTCGCGATTTCAACCGGGATTTTTTTGGGAATTTTGGGAATTTTGGGAATTCTCACCTGCACCACGAGCTCCTGCAGCTGGGGGAAGTCCTCAGGGTGCAGGAAGGCGTCGAGCTCGGGCTCCCCGAGCCGCCCGTCCCCGTCCTCGTCCGCGGCCTGGAAGCGGCGCCTGGAGCGGAGCAGGAGCTGCCGGTGGGAATCGGGGTCTGGAGAGCCCTGGAAATCCTCTGGGATTAGGGAAAAAATAAAAAAATAATAGTTTAAGATCTCTCAAAAATCATAAAAAAATTCCTCCACAAATTTAAAAAAATTCCCAAAAATCCCCCAAAATTAGCAACAAGTTTGGAAAAAAATCATCAAAATAGCTCAAGAAATTGAAAAATAAATCCACCAAAATTTAAAAAAATTCAATGCCTAAAAAAGTCCAAGATTCCTTTAAAAAACTTAAAAAATCCCCAAAAATTCCTAAAAGTTCTCTAAAAATTGTTAAACAAACCTAAAAAAATTCTGGAAAAATGCCCAAAAAATAAAAAAAATCCACACCCAAAAATTTGCAAAAGAATCTCCCAAAAACCCCAAAATGTAAAAAAAATGCAGAAAAATTCCCCATTAAAAAACTTTTAAAATTCCCCCAAAATCTCTAAAAATTCCTAAAAGGTTCACAAATGTCCTGAAAAATCTTCTCAAAAAATATAAAAAGTTTGTAAAAATCTCCAAAAAACGCCTAAAATTCCCCAAAATTCTCCAAAAAATCCAAGAAAATTCTTGTCAAAAATCCATAAAAGCTCCTCAAAACAATCCTCCAAAAATTTGAGAAATTCTCCCAAAAATTCCCAAAATTTCCCCAAAAAAGTTGAAAAACCCCAAAAATCACAAAAATATCATAAAAATCCCCGAATAAAATATCAAAAACTCCAAAAATTCCTTTTAAAACTGCAAGAATTTGGAAAAAACCTGAAAGTGTTAAAAAAATTGACAAAAAGCTCCAGAATTCCACAAGAATCCCTAAAATTCCCAGAAAGTCCAAAAAATTTGCTTTAAAATTCCAAAAAATGCTCCAAAATTTTTTTAAATTGCAGAAAAAACCCAAAAATCTGCAAAATTTCCAAAAATTAAAAAAACCCACCAAAAAACTCAAAAATCACAACAAAAATCCCTGGACAATTCTTAGAAAAATCCCTTAAAATTCCCCCCAAAAAAAATCCCAAATGTTCTCCAAAATCCCTAAAAAGACCTAAAAAAAAAAAAAAAAAAAAATCCCCCAAAATCCAAAAAATCCCTCAAAATTCTGAAAGTATCCGTAAAATTCCACAAAAAATCCTAAAAATTAAAAAATCCAAAACCCCAAAAAAAAAAATCCCCCAAAATTCTAAAAATATCATTAAAATTCTACAAAAATACCCTAATAATTGAAAAAAAAAATCCCCAAAAATCCCAAAAATCCCCCAAAAATTCTCAAAATCCTCAAAAATCCCCCAAAAATACCTTTAAAAAAATCCCTAAAAATTCAAAAAATCCCCCAAAAATCCTAGAAAACCCTTTAAAAAATCACAAAAAATTGCAAAAAATCCTAAAATCCCCCTAAAAATTCTTTAAAATGGGGGAAAAAATCGCAGAAAATCCTAAAGAGTGAAAAATCCTTGAAAAATCGAATCCCAAAAATCCCCAAAAATCCCAAAATTCCCAAAAATCACCAAAAAATACCAAAATTCCAAAAAAAAAATCAAAAATCCAAAAAATTCCCAAAAATCACCAAAAAATTCCAAAACCCCCAAAAATTCCAAAAATCACAAAAAAATCCCAAAAATTTCCAAAAAATCATCAAGAAATCCAAAAATCCCAAAAACTCTCCAAAAATTTCCAAAAATCATGAAAAAGTCCCAAAATTCCCAAAACATCACCAAAAAATTCCAAAAATCACCAAAAATCAGCAAAATCCCTCAAAAATTTCAGAAAATCAGCAAAATCCCAAAACCCCAAAAATCCCAAAATCCCAAAAATCCCTAAAATTCCAGAAAAAATCCTCAAAAATCCTACAAAATTCCCAAAAATCACCAAAAAATACCAAAAATTCCAAAAAAAAAAAATCAAAATCCAATAAAATTCCCAAAAATCACCAAAAATTCCAAAAACCCCAAAAATTCCAAAAATCACAAAAATCCCAAAATTTCCAAAAATCATCAAGAAATCCAAAAATCCCCAAAAAATCTCCAAAAATTTCCAAAAAATCATGAAAAGTCCCAAAAATTCCCAAAACATCACCAAAAAATTCCAAAAATCACCAAAAAATCAGCAAAAATCCCCAAAAATTTCAGAAAATCAGCAAAAATCCCAAAAAACCCCCAAAAATCCCAAAAATCCCAAAAATCCCTAAAATTCCAGAAAAAATCCTCAAAAATCCTACAAAAATTCCCAAAAATTCTCAAAAATCCCACAAAATTCCCAAGAATTCTCAAAAAATTCCGAGAAAATCCTCACAAAATTCCCCAAAACCCTTAAGAAATCTCTAAAAATTCACAAAAAACCCTGAAAATCCTTGGAAAATTCTCAAAAAATGTGAAAAAATCTCCAAAAATTCTCATAAATTCCTCTAAAAATTCACCAAAAATCACCAAAAACGTGGAAAATATCCCCAAAATTCTCAAAATCACCAAAAAATCCCAAAAAATTCCCAAAAAATCCCAAAAATTTCGAAAAAATTCACAAAAAATCCCAAAAAAATTACCAAAAATTCCCAAAATTTTCAAAAAGTCACAAAAAAATTCCCCAAAAAAATCACCAAAAAATTCCCAAAAAATCCCCAAAAAATCCCCAACAAGTCACAAAAAATCACCAAAAAATCCCAAAATAATTCCCAAAAATCACCAAAAAATCCAAAAAAATTCCCAAAAATTCACAAAAAAAATCCTAAAAAATTCCAAAAAAAATCCCAAAAATTCCAAAAAAATTCCCAAGCATCCCCCAGCTCCCCAGGAGTCTCACCATTGTCCCCAAAGCTGATGTCCTTGTACTCCTGCCATGTCACGACGCCGTCGCCGTCGCGATCCAGGCGGCTCCGCTCGTTCCTCAGCTCCTCCTGTCGCGCCCCCCGGTGGCGCCGCAGGATCCAGGCCCGGAGCTCCTCCCTGGAGACTCCCCCCGAGGCATCCGAGTCCATCAGCCTCACCAGCAGCCTGGGATGGGGGAAAATTGGGAATTTGGGAGCTGGAATTCCCAAAATTCCAACCAAAATTGAAAGACAATTAGTGAAAATTCCAAAAAATCCAAAATGGTGAAAATTTCACCCAAAATTCCCATCCTGGATCAATTCGAGTCCATCAGCCCCAGCAGGAGCCTGGGATGGGGGAAAATTGGGAATTTGGGAGCTGGAATTCCCAAAATTCCACCCAAAATTGAAAGAGAATTGGTGAAAATCCCAAAAAATCCAAAATCACGAGAATTTCACCCAAAATTTCCACATTGGATCAATTCGAGTCCATCAGCCCCAGCAGGAGCCTGGGATGGGGGAAAATTGGGAATTTGGGAGATGGAATTTTTTGGGATTTTTTTTTTTTTGAATTTTTGGGGATTTTTCCCAGGAATTTTCAGGAATTTTTCCAGGAATTTCCAGGAATTTTCAGGAATTTTTCCAGGAATTTTGGGGATTTTTTGGGAATTTTTCTGGCAATTTTCAGGAATTTTTCTGAGATTTTAAGGAATTTTTCCAGGAATTTATTGATAATTTGGGAGCTGGAATTCCAAAATTCCACCCAAAATTGAAAAGACAATTAGTGAAAATTCCAAAAGATGCAAAATCGTGAAAATTTCACCCAAAATTCCCATCCTGGATCAATTCGAAGTCCATCAGCCCCAGCAGGAGCCTGGGATGGGGAAAATTGGGAATTTGGGAGATGGAATTCCCAAAATTCCACCCAAAATTGAAAGAGAATTGGTGAAAATTCCAAAAAATCCAAAATCGTGAAAATTTCACCCAAAATTCCCATCCTGGATCAATTCGAGTCCATCAGTCCCAGCAGGAGCCTGGGATGAAGAAAATTGGGAATTTGGGAGATGGAATTTTTTTGGGATTTCTTTTTTTTAATTTTTCGGGATTTTTTCCCAGGAATTTTCAGGAATTTTTCCAGGAATTTCCAGGAATTTTCAGGAATTTTTCCAGGAATTTTGGGGATTTTTTGGGAATTTTTCTGTGAATTTTCAGGAATTCTTCCAGGAATTTTGGGGATTTTTTGGCAATTTTTCTGGCAATTTTCAGGAATTTTTCGGGGATTTTTAAGGAATTTTTTCCAGGAATTTATTGATAATTTGGGGGCTGGAATTCCCAAAATTCCACCCAAAATTGAAAGAGAATTGGTGAAAATTCCAATAAAATCCAAAATCGTGAAAATTTCACCCAAAATTCCCATCCTGGATCAATTCGAGTCCATCAGTCCCAGCAGGAGCCTGGGATGGGGAAAATTGGGAATTTGGGAGGTGGAATTCCCAAAATTCCACCCAAAATTGAAAGAGAATTGGTGAAAATTCCAAAAAAATCTAAAATCGTGAAAATTTCACCCAAAATTCCCTTCCAATTTTTCCAGGAACTTCTGAGGATTTTTCCAGGAATTTCAGGGATTTTTTTGGGAATTTTTCTGTGAATTTTCAGGGATTTTTCCAGGAATTTTTAGGAATTTTTCCAGGAATTTTCAGAAATTTTTCCAGGAATTTTCAGAAATTTTTCCAGGAATTTTCAGGAAATTTTTGTGAATTTTTCAAGAAACTTCTGAGAATTTTTTCAGGTATTTTTGGGATTTTTTTGGAAATTTTTCTGTGAATTTCCAGGAATTTTTCCAGGCATTTTCAGAAAGTTTTCTGTGAGTTGTTGGGAATTTTTCTGGGAATTTTCAGAAATTTTTCTGGGAATTTTGTGGTTTTTTTGTGAATTTTTCCAGGAATTTCTGAGAATTTTTCCAGGAATTTTTGGGGATTTTTTGGGAATTTTTCTGCGAGTTTTTAGGAATTTTTCTGGGATTTTTCCTGTGAATTTTCTGGGACTTTTCCAGGGAATTTTTTTAAATTTTCCAAGAATTCTGGGAAATTTTGGGAATTTTTTTTTTGAACTCTCACCCCAGCCTCCTGCAGGACTCCTGGGATTTTTTTGGGAATTTTTCTGTGAATTTTCAGGAATTTTTCCACGAATTTTCTACGAATTTTCAGAAATTTTTCCAGGAATTTTTTGTGATTTCTGCGAATTTTTCTTGAAATTTTTTGGGAATTTTTGGGAATTTTTCCAGGAATTTCCCTTAATTTTTCAGGAATTTTTCTGTGAATTTTCACCAATTTTTCCGGGAATTTCTGGGATTTTTTCTGTGAATTTTCAGGATTTTTTCTGGGATTTTTCCAGGGAATTTTTTTGAATTTTCCAAGAATTCTGGGAAGTTTTGGGAGTTGTTTTGGGAATCTCACCCAAGCCTCCTGCAGGACTCCTCGGGATTTTTGGGGAATTTTTCTGTGAATTTCAGGATTTTTTCTGTGAATTTTCACCAATTTTTCTGGGACTTTCCTGAATTTTTTCTGGGATTTTTCCAGGAATTTTTTTAAATTTTCCAGGAATTCTGGGAAGTTTTGGGAATTTTTTTTTGGAACTCTCACCCCAGCCTCCTGCAGGACTCTGGGGATTTTTGGGGAATTTTTGGCAATTTTTCTGTGAATTTTCATCAATTTTTCTGGGAATTTCCTGAATTTTTTCTGGGATTTTTCCAGGGATTTTTTGAATTTTTCCAAGAATTCTGGGAAATTTTGGGCATTTTTGGGAATCTCACCCCAGCCTCCTGCGGGACTCCTCCGGGGCAGCTCCTGCTGCTCCTGCAGCCTCCTAGCGCCCCCAGAGGGCGGCGTGGTCCCAGAACAGCCCCTCGGCGTCGTGCTGGTGATTCTGGGGGCTGGGCACCCCCAAAATGGGGCTGGGGGTGCTGCAGGGACCCCCAAGGGCCAGAGGCAGCAGGAGCCCAGAGACCACAGCCAGGCCGGCAGCATCTGGGGAGAAAAACGGGAAAAGGGGCAAAAATCGGGGGATGAATGGAGAGAAATGAGCACAAAAGTGTCCCAAAAGGGAGAGAAATGATCCCAAAATGTCCCAAATCTGAGAGAAATGAGCCCAAAATGTCCCAAATCTGAGAGAAATGAGCCTGAAATGTCCCAAATCTGAGAGAAATGAGCCCGAAATGTCCCAAATCTGAGAGAAAGAGCCTGAAATGTCCCAAATCTGAAAGAAATGAACCAAAAATGTCCCAAATCTGAGAGAAATGAGCCCAAAATGGAGAGAAATGAGGCTGGAATGGAGAGAAATGAAGAAAAATCTCCCTAATCAGAGAGAAATGAACCAAAAATGTCCAAAATCTGAGAGAAATGAGCCCAAAATGGAGAGAAATGAGGCTGGAATGGAGAGAAATGAACCCAAAATGTCCCAAATCTGAGAGAAATGAACCCAAAATGTCCCAAAACTGGAGAGAAATGAGCCCAAAATGTCCCAAATCTGAGAGAAATGAGCCCAAATGGAGAGAAATGAGGCTGGAATGGAGAGAAATGAAGAAAATGTCCCCAAAGGGAGAGAATTGAACCCAAAATGTCCCAAATCAGAGAGAAATGAGCCCAAAATGTCCCAAATCAGAGAGAAATAGACCCCAAATTGGAGAGAAATGAGGCTGGAATGGAGAGAAATGAACCCCAAAATGTCCCAAATCTGAGAGAAATGAACCCAAAATGTCCCAAAATGGAGGGAAATGAGCTCAAATGTCCCAAATCTGAGATAAATGCGCCCAAAATGGAGAGAGAAATGAGGCTGGAATGGAGAGAAATGAACCCAAAATGTCCTACATCAGAGAGAAATGAACCCAAAATGTCCCAAAACTGAGAGAAATGAGCCCAAAATGTCCCAAATCTGAGAGAAATGAGCCCAAAATGGAGAGAAATGAGGCTGGAATGGAAGAGAAATGAAAAAATGTCCCAAATCTGAGAGAAATGAGCCCAAAATGTCCCAAATCAGAGAGAAATGAGACCAAAATGGAGAGAAAAGAGCCCAAAATGCCTCAAATTTGAGAGAAATAAGACCAAAATTGAGAGAAATGAACACAAATGTCCCAAAATTTGAGAGAAAATGAGCCCAAAATGTCCCAAAATGGAGGGAAATGAGCCCAGAATGGAAAGGAATTGAACCCAAAATGTCCCAAATTTGAGAGAAATGAACCCAAAATACTCCCCAAAAACCTGAAGCAGCAGCAAAACAATCTTAAAATATATAAAAAAAATGGAGCAAAATCAGCCCCAAAAGACCAAAATGTCCCCAAAATTCCCCAAATCTTCCTCAGATCTTCCCTAACCCCCAGGACCCCTTGAGACCCTCAAGGGCTCCCCAAATTCCCTCAGGACCCCCCAAATCTCACCCAGGACCCCCAAAATCCCCAAAATTCTCCTCAGACCCCAACCTCATGGATCCCCAAAAATCCCCCAAAATTCTCCTCAGATCCCCTAAATTCCTCATGGATCCCCAAAATCGCCCCAAAATTCTCCTCAGATCCCCCCAAATCCCTTTAGGACACTTCAGGACCCTCACTACCAAATATCTCCTCAGGACCCCTAAAAATCCCAGCAAAATTCTCCTCAGACTCCCCAAATTCCTCATGGACCCTCAAAAATCCCCTCAAATTCTCCTCTCAGATCCCCAAATCCCTCAGGACCCTCAACACCAAAATCTCCTCAGGACCCCCTAAAATCCCCAAAAATTCTCCCTCAGATCCCCCAAATCCCTCAGGACCCTTCAGGACCCTCAACACCAAAATCACCGCTAGGACCCCCAAAATCCCACAAAATTCTCCTCAGACCCCCCAAATTCCTCATGGACCCTCAAAATCCCCCAAATTCTCCTCAGATCCCCCCAATCCTCAGGACACCTCAACACCAAAAATCTCCCTCAGGACCCCCAAAAATCCCCAAAATTCTCCTCAGATCCCCCAAATCCCTCAGGACCCTTCCAGGACCCTCAACACCAAAATCACCGTCAGGACTCCCCCAAAAATCCCACAAAATTCTCCTCAGACCCCTAAATCTTTCTATGGATCCCCAACAAAATTCCCTCAAAACTGTCGTCAGACCCCCAAATTCCTCAAAGACCATCAACACCAAGATCTCCCTCAGGACTCCCCAAAATCCCCCAAAATTCGCCTCAGACACCCCAAATCCTCACGGATTCCCCCAAAATCCCCAAAATTCTCCTCAGATCCCTCAAATCCCTCACGGATCCCTCAAAATCCCCAAAATTCTCCTCAGACTCCCCAAATTCCTCATGGATCCCCAAAATCGCCCCCAAAATTCTCCTCAGACACCCCCAAAATTCCTCATGGATCCCCAAAATCCCCCAAATTATCCTCAGACACCCCCAAATACCTCACGGATCCCCTCAAAATCCCCTAAAATTCTCCTCAGATCCCCAAAACTCCTTAGGACCCTTCAGGACCCTCAATACCAAAATTTCCGTCAGGACCACCCAAAAATCCCCAAAATTCTCCTCAGATCCCCCAAATCCTCAGACCCTCACACCAAAATCTCCTCAGGACCCCCAAAAATCCCCAAAATTCTCCTCAGATCCCCCAAATCCCTCAGGACCCCAGGACCCTCAACACCAAAATCTCCTCAGGACCCCCAAAAATTCCCCAAAATTCTCCTCGATCCCCCGAAACCCTTCACGGATTCCTCCAAAATCCCTCAAAATTCTCCTCAGACCTCCCCAAATTCCTCATGGATCCCCAAAAATCCCCCAAATTATCCTCAGACACCCCAAATCCCTCACGGATCCCCTCAAAACCCCTAAAATTCTCCTCAGATCACCCAAAACTCCTTAGGACCCTTCAGGACCGTCAATACCAAAATTTCCCTCAGGACCACCCAAAAATCCCCAAAATTCTCCTCAGACCCCCAAACCCTTCACAGATCCCCAAAATTCTCCTCAGACCTCCCCAAAACTCCTCAGGATCCTTCGAGACCCCCAAATCCCCTCGGAACTCCCCAAAATCCCACTCAAACCCCTCCAAACCCCACATAGGACCCCCAAATCCTCCCTCAGAACCCCCCAAACCCCTCAGGACCCTCAAAACCCCCAAAATCCCCTCGGAACTCCCCAAAATTCGCCCCCCCCCTTTACCTCGTCCCGTCCCGCGGCCCCTCACAGCCTTGGCCCCGCCCCTTTGGGCGTCTCGACCAATCAGCGCCGGCCGAGCCCACGCGGGGCGGCGCGAGCCGCGCTCCCATTGGCTGCGGCGCGCCACGTCCGAAAAGCCGCTGGTTTAACCCAAAGGGAGCGGGAAGGGGCGGGGCACTGGGATGTACTGGGATGTACTGGGATATAATGGGATATACTGGGCTGTAATGGGATATACTGGGACATAATAAGATATAATGGGATATACTGGGATATAACGGGCTATACTGGTTTATAATGGGATATACTGGGCCAAATTGGTTTATACTGAGATATACTGGGATATACAGGGATGTACTCGATATACAGGGATATACTGGTTTATACTGGGCCAAACTGGGATAGAGAGGAATATACTGGGATATACTGCGATATACAGGGATATATTGGGATATACTGGTTTATACTGGGCTATATTGGGACATCCTGCCCTATACACAAATATATTGGGATATAACGGGATATACTGGGATGTAACGGGATATACTGGTTTATAATGGGATATACTGGGGTACATTGGGATATACAGGAATATACTGGTTTACACGGGGCCAAACTGGGATATACTGGGCCAAATTGGTTTATACTGAGATATACTGGGATATACAGGGATGTACTACGATATACAAGGATATACTGGTTTATACAGGGGTATACTGGGATATACAGGGACATACTGGGATATATATGGTTGTATTGGGATATACCGGGTTATTCTGGAATGTACTGGGATATACTGGAATACACTGTCATATGCAGAGATATATTGGGATATACTGGTTTATACTGGGCCAAACTGGGATATACAGGGATATTCTGGAATATACTGAGGTATACTGGTTTATATTGGGATATGCTCGGATATACTGTGATACACACGGACATATTCGGATATACTGGGACAAACTGGGTTATACTGGGCTGGAGTGGGGCATACTGGGCCAAACTGGGTTATACTGGGCTGGAGTGGGGCGTACTGGGCCAAACTGGTTTATCCTCGTCTGTACTGGGCTATACTGGAAAGTAGATGGAGGAAAATGGCGGGAGATGTGAGGGGACAAAAAAGGGCGGGAACCGTGAGGGGACAAAAAGGGCGGGAAAACGTGAGGGCAGTAAAGGGTGGGAACCGTGAGGGGGCAAAAAGGGCGGGAAAACGTGAGGGGAGAAAGGGAACCCTGAGGGGGCAAAAAGGGCGGGAAAACGTGAGGGGAGAAAAGGATGGGAACCCTGAGGGGACAAAAAGGGCGGGAAAACGTGAGGGGAGAAAAGGATGGGAACCCTGAGGGGGCAAAAAGGGCGGGAACCGTGAGGGGAGAAAAGCGCGGGTTTTTACTCTTATTATTTTATTTTTCATGTAAAAAGATCAATTATTTTACACCGTTCTCTGAGTTACTTCCATGAAAAAAAGCCCCATAATGTCTATTTTAACAGTATGAAAAATACAATGCATTTTTGGGTTACTATCTATTTAAGTTCTACGACGTAGAGGCGAACTCGGAAGTTATACTACAGCTAGAACAACTCTTAAAAATTATAAATTACATCTTATCAAAATATCTGCGATTAATAACGCCTTGTGGAAGCCGATGAGCAAATGCTAAAGTAAGTATTACATTGTTGTTTACCGAGGGGAGGATCAATGAAATTTAGCGGGGGGGGGGTGTCATGATGCTGTGAGGGGGATCAATGAAATTTTTGGAGGGCTCAGTGACGATTTTGGGGGATCAATGATATTTGGAGGGGGGTCGATGATGCTGTGAGGGGGATCAATGAAATTTGGGGGGGCTCAGCTGACGATTTTGGGGAATTGATTAAATTTGGGGGGTCAGTGATGATTTTGGGGGGAGTCGATACCAGCTCGGGGGGTCAGTGACGATTTTGGGGATCGATCCCGGCTCGGGGGGGGTCAGTGACGATTTTGGGGGATCGATCCCGGCTCGGGGGGGTCAGTGACGATTTTGGGGGGCGGCCATGGGGTTTTTGGGGGCCGTGGCGCTGGCGGCCGTGCTGGTTTTGGGGCGGGGGCCCTTCCAGCTGCAGGAGACGCTCGCGGGGGCTGCGGGGGGAGAACGCGCGGCTCGAGGGGACCCTGCGCAACCTGAGCCGAGCCCTGGGGGCTCTGCGGGCCCGGCTGCGGGACCCCCCGGTGAGTGACCCCAAAACACCCCAAAATCTGACCCTGGCATCCCAAAAACCCAAAATCCAACCCTGAAACCCTAAAAACCCCAAAAATCCAACCCTGACAATCCCTGAACCTCCCAATCCCGGCTGCGGGAGCCCCCCGGTGAGTGACCCCAAAACACCCCAGAAAACCCCAAAATCCAACCCTGGCACCCCAAATAACCCAAAAATCTAACCCTGAAACCCTAAAACCCCAAAAATCCAACCCTGACACCTCCCTGAACCTCCCAATCCCGGCTGCGGGACCCCCCCGGTGAGTGACCCCGAAACACCCCAGAAAACCCCAAAATCCAACCCTGGCACCCCAAATAACCCAAAAATCCAACCCTGAAACCCTAAAAACCACAAAATCCAACCCTGGCACCCTAAATAACCCAAAATCCAACCCTGACACGCAAAAAATCCACCCTGACACCCCCAAAAATCCACCCTGACATCCCCCTGAACCTCCCAATCCTGGCTGCAGGAGCCCCCCGGTGAGTGACCCCAAAACACCCAAAAACAACCCAAAACCAACCCTGGCACCCCAAATAACCCAAAAATCTAACCCTGAAACCCTAAAAACCCCAAAAATCCTACCCTGACATCCTAAAAAACCAAAAATCCAACCCTGACATCCCCCTGAACCTCCCAATCCCGGCTGCGGGACCCCCCCGGTGAGTGACCCCAAAAAACCCAAAAACCCCAAAAATCCAACCCTGGCACCCCAAAAATCCAACCCTGGCACCCTAAAAATCCAACCCTGACACCCCAAAAATCTACCCTTACACCCCAAAAACCCAAAAATTCCACCCTGACACCCTAAAAATCCAACCCTGACACCCCAAAAAACCCAAAAATCCAACCTTGACACCCCTCCAAACCCCTCAACCCTGCCAGTGGGACCCCAAAACCCCCCCAAAAAAACCAAAAATTCCCCAAAACCCCACTCTGACACTCTCCTGAACCCCTAATCCCAGCTGTGGGACCCCAAAATTCACCCTGACCTCACTCTGAACCCCCCAATCTCAGTTGTAGGACCCCAAAAACACCTCCAAAATCCCCCCGGAAAAACTCAAAAATCCCCCCAAAAAACCAAAAATCCCCCCCCACGTGATTGAGAACCCCAAAACCCACCCTGACCCCTCCCAAACCCCCCCCAAAAAACCCCCAAATCCCCCTGAACCCCAAAATCTCCCCCTGATGCCCCCCGTGTCCCCCCCCCAGAGCTGGCCTGGACCCAGGAGCCCCCCGGCTCAGCAGCCCCCCCCTGTTACCGGGGGCCCCTCGGCCGCCCCCCAAATCTCACCCGGACCCCCCAAATTTGGGGGGCTCCTGCTGGGGCTGGGGGCGCTGCTGCTGCTTGAGCCCCCCTACAGGTATGGGGGGGGGTTTGGGGGGATTTTAGGGGTTGGAGTGGGTTTGGGGGGTTGAGTAAATTTTGGGGGTTTTGGGGGAGCTGGAGGGGATTTTGGGGGTCTGGAGTGAATTTAGGGGGGTGGCTGGGGGGTTTGAGCGGATTTTGGAGAATTTTGAGTGGATTTGGGGGATTTTGATCGGGTTTGGGGGGAGTTGAGTCAATTTTGGGGGTCTGGGGGTTTTGGAGGCGTCCCAGGAGGATTTTTGGAGGTTTTTTGGGGGGCCCCAGGAGGATTTTTGGGGGGTTTTGGAGGGTCCTAGGAGGATTTTGGGGGGTTCTAGGGGCATCCCAGAGAGGATTTTGGGGGTGTGGGGGTTTTGGGGGGTCTGGGGGTTTTTTGGGGGTCCCAGGAAGATTTTGGGGGTTTTTGTGGGGTCTCAGGGGAATTTTAAGGGTTTTTGGGGGGTCCCAGGAGGATTTTGGGGATCCCAGGAGGATTTGGGGGGGATTTTGGGGGTCCCAGGAAGATTTTTAAGGGGATTTTGGACCCTCCTTAACCCCTCCCCCCTCTTCTCCACAGGCCCCGCCCTCGAAGCCCCTCCCCACAGCCAGGACACCCCAAATTCACCCGGAACCCCCCAAAAAACCCGGCCCCGCCCCCCAGGTGCTGACACCCGCCGTTAATTAACCACCTTAACGAGGATCAGCGAGCTCTCGGGTCTCTCACTGCTCCTTTTGGGGAAAAACTTCACCTTTAATGGGAATTTTGGGGTGAAAACGCCCCCAGATTGGGTTAAGAGCTCCCCAGTCCGGGGTGAGAGCCCCCCTAGAGGAGAGTGCAGAAATCCTTCGGGGGGCGGGACTCGGTCAAGGGGGGATGACAGAGGAGGGGACACCCGGGATGTCGCGATATGGGGGGTGACAGAGGGAGGGGACACGCGGGATATCGCGATATGGGGGGTGACAGAGGGAGGGGACACGCGGGATATCGCGATATGGGGGGTGACAGAGGGAGGGGACACGCGGGATGTCGCGATATGGGGGGTGACAGAGGAGGGGACACGCGGGATGTCGCGATATGGGGGGTGACAGAGGAGGGGCACCGGGATGTCGCAATATGGGGGGTGACAGAGGGAGGGGGCACCCGGGATGTCGCGATATGGGGGGTGACAGAGGGAGGGGACAGCGGGATGTCGCGATATGGGGGGTGACAGAGGGAGGGGGCACCCGGGATGTCGCGATATGGGGGGTGACAGAGGGAGGGGACACCCTGGGGGTGTGGCGATATGGGGGTGACAGAGATGGGAGACATCGTGGGAGTCGCTGACACGCTGGGTGACAGAGGGTGGGGACACTCGGCGTGTCGCGATATGGGGGGAGACAGAGGGCGGGGACACGCGGGATGTCGCGATATGGGGGCTGATAGAGGGTGGGGATGCTCGGCATGTCACGATATGGGGGGAGACAGAGGGCGGGGACACGCGGGATGTCGCGATATGGGGGGTGACAGGATCTGGGGACGTCAGTAACATCCCCCACCGCGCGGGGGTGGCGATATCGGAAGTGACAGAGGGCGGGGACACACGGGATGTCGCGATATCGGAAGTGACAGAGGGCGGGGACACCGTGGTGGCCGCGACAGGGGGGTTGACGCGGGGTGGGGACACCGGGGGGGTCGCGACACGAGGGGTGACAGAGGCTGGGGACACTGCAGAGGTCGCGATACAGGGGGCGACAGAGCGTGGGGACCCCTCCCTCGGTGTCGCCGGCGGGGTCCTGTCGCGACCGGGCGACGCCGCCCGCGGGATCCCCTCCAGCTCCTCCGAGTCCTCCGCGCCGCCAGGGGGCAGCACGCGCATCTGCACGCCGCAGCCGCGCAGGCGCAGCGGCGCCCCGGGCAGCTGGCGCAGGCGCAGGCGGGCGGAGGCGGCGCCGCCCATGGGCAGCGGGCGCCGGTAGGCGGCGCTGTACGCGGCGCGCAGCTGGAACAGCGAGAGCCCCCGGGGCGCGTGCGCAGCAGCGCCCGCAGCTAAGCAGGACAGCGACACTGCGTCCGGGTCAGCGGCGGCGGGGTCCTGAGGGGGGTCCTGAGGGGAACCCTGGGGGGAATCCTGAAGGGAAACCTGAGGGAAATCCTGAGGGGAATCCTGAAGGGAGTCCTGAAGGGAATTCTGAGGGGAAACCTGAGGGGAATCCTGAGGGGAATCCTGAGGGAAATCCTGAGGGGAATCCTGAGGGGAACCCTGAGGGAAATCCTGAGGGGAACCCTGGGGGGAATTCTGAATGGAAATCTGAGAGGAATCCTGAGGGGAACCCTGAGGGGAATTCTGAGGGGGGTCCTGAAGGGGGTCCTGAGGGAATTCTGAGGGTAATCATGACGGCTGGCGATTTGGGGATTGCTGAGGGGCTCTGGTGGCCCTGGGGGTCTGTGAAAGCGTTGTGGTGGCCCTGAAGGTCACTGAGGGGTTGTGGTGGCCCTGGGGGTCTGTGACAAGGTTATGATGGCCCTGGGGGTCTCTGAGGGGCTCTCAGGGTCTCTGAAGGGGTTTTGGTGGCCTGGGGGTCTCTGAGGGGGCTCTGGGGGTCTCTGAGGGGGCTCTGGTGGCCCTGGGGGGCGTCAGGGGGACCAAGGGGGCCATGAGGCACTTTCGAGGCTCTGGTGGCCCTGGGAGGCGTTTTGGGGGTCGCTGAGGGGCCCCAAGGGCAGGGTTTGGATCCCCGAGGCGGGGAGGGGTCGCAGGGGGGCTCTGGTGGCCCCAAGGGGAGTTTGGACCCCCAGGGCGCTCTGATGGGGCTGGGAGGGAACCTGGGGGGTCCCTGGGGGGATTTTGGGGGTCCTGCAGCCCTTCTGAGCCTGGGGAGGAGCTGGGGGGCTCCCGCGGCATTTCTGGGGGTCCCCGCGCCCCCTTTTGGCCTTTTTGGGGGTGGGGGCGTCCCGAGGCTTGGCCGCCGCCCGGAGCCCCGCAGCTCCCGCGGCGCCTCGGAGCTTCCCAGGGCTCCTCCTGGGGACCTGCGGGGACGGGGAGTCAGGATTTGGGGGGACGGGGGTCAGGATTTGGGGGCACAAGGGGTCAGGATTTGGGGGACAAGGGTCAGGATTTGGGGGGACAAGGGTCAGGATTTGGGGGACACCCCGAGACCCCCCAGTTCGTACCTCGGGGGTCCCAGTCGGGCACCAGCAGGTCCAGCGTGTCCAGCCCCTCGCCCTCCAGCCAGCGCAGGCTCCCCCATGGCGGGGGGGGGGTCTCTGAGGGGAGCGCGCTCAGATTTGGGGTCCCCGATACAATTTTGGGGAGCCCGTGTTTATTTACCCACATTTGGGACTCCCCCACAGGATCAGACCCTCCCCGAAATTCGGGACCCCCTGAGCCCCCTCCCCACCAAACCAGGGTCCCTCATTTTAGGGACTCCTCCCTCCCCGGCCCCTCCTCCCTGGCCCCGCCCCAAACCCCCCAAACCGCCATCCTCCCACCCTTTACCCTCCCCCCTCACTTTGGGGACCCCTTCCCCCCAAAATTTGGGGTTTCTCCCTCCCCCCCATTTACCGGGCTCTCCTCGCGCCCCTCCCCACTTTCCCTTTCGGTTCCGGCCGGGGCTCCGCCCACCGTTTACGCGATGACGTCACCGGAGCGCGCGCTCCGCCTCTTTTCCCTAACGCGTGACGTCATCGCGCCAGCGCCGCGCGCGGACGCCCTTGGTGGGGGGAGGGGATGGCGGGACGTGAGTGAGGGAGGGGAAAACTGGGGGGGGGGGGAGGGTCCTGAGGGATTTTGGGAAATTGGGGAAAATTGGGGGTCCGGGTGGGAACTGAGGGAGTTTGGGGGAGGTTTGGGGGTCCTGGAGTGGAACCGGGAGAGAGTTGGGGTGTCCTGAGGGGATTTGGGGGAATCTGAGGGGATTTGGAGGGGTGGGAGGGTGTGAGGGGGTCCTGAGGGGATTTAGGAGACTTTGAGGGGATTCTGTGGGGGTTTGGGGTGTCCTGAGGGGATTTAGGGAGAATTTGGGGTGTCCTGAGGGGATTTGGGGGAATCTGAGGGGATTCTGCGGGGATTTGGGGTGTCCTGAGGGGATTTGGGGGAGAATTTGGGGTGTCCTGAGGGGATTTGGGGGAATCTGAGGGGATTCTGTGGGGGTTTGGGGTGTCCTGAGGGGATTTGGGGAATCTGAGGGGATTTGGGGGGTGGGAGGGGTCGTGAGGGGATTTGGGGGAATCTGAGGGGATTCTGTGGGAATTTAGGAGAATTTGAGAGGATTCTGTGGGGATTTGGGGTGTCCTGAGGGGATTTAGGGAATCTGAGAGGATTTGGGGGAAGAATTTGGGGTTTCCTGAGGGGATTCGGGGAAATCTGAGGGGATTTGGGGGGGTGTGAGGGGTCGTGAGGAATTTGGGGAGAGTTGGGGTGTCCTGATGGGATTTGGGGTGTCCTGAGGGGATTTGAGGGAATCTGAGGATTTGGGGAGAATTTGGGGAGTTTTGAGGGGATTTGGGGGCATGAAGGGTTCTAGGGTGGAACTGGGGGATTTGGGAAAATTGGGGTGTCCTGAGGGGTCCTGGGTGGGTTTGGGAGATCCTGGGGTGGAATTAGGGGATTGAGGGGTGAGGATTTGGGGGATCCTGAGGGGGTTTGAGGGGTTCTGGGGAAGAATTTGGGAGCTCTTGGGTGCATTTGGGGAATTCTGGGAGCGGGGTGACAGATTTGGGGTAAATTTTGGGGTGTTTCTGAAAAAAGCTTGAGGGGTTTGGGGGTCCTGGGTGTGTGTGGCATCCTGGGCCTGTTTTGGGGGGCTCCAGGCGGGATTTTAGGGAGTTTTTGGGGTACATTGTTGTTTTGGGGGGTATTTTGGGGTGTTTTAGGGGAATTTTGGGGTGGTTTGGGGGTGTTTTAGGGTGCTTTTCGTGTTTTGGGGGTATTTTGGGGTATCATGGGGGTATTTAGGGGTGGTTTGGGGTATTTTAGGGTTATTTTTGTTGTTTTGGGGTGTTTTTGGTGTGCTTTGGGGGTATTTTGGGGTGGTTTTGGGTTTTTTTTTTGTTTTGGGGTGTTCTAGGGTGTTTTTTGTTGTTTTGGGGGTGGTTTGGGGTGTTTTTGGGGTATTTAGGGGATTTTGGGCTGTTTTTGGGGTGATTTGGGATATTTAGGGGTAGTTTGGGGGTATTTTGGGCTGTTTCTGGGGTATTTTGGGGGTATTTAGGGGTGTTTCTGGGGTGATTTGAGGTATTTAGGGGTAGTTTTGGGGTGTTTTGGGCTGTTTCTGGGGTATTTTGGGCTGTTTCTGGGCTGTTTTGGGGGTATTTAGGGTAGTTTGGGCTGTTTTGGGGATATTTAGGGGTGTTTTGGGGGTATTTAGGGGTATTTTGGGGTGTTTTGGGGATATTTAGGGTGTTTTGGGCTGTTTCTGGGCTGGTTTGGGGTGTATTTGGCTGGTTTTGGGTCTCTAACCCCTCTCCCAGGCTTTGCCCACGCCCTGCGCTCCCTCTGGGCCAAGGAGCCGGTGATCGCCGCCAGCTTCGGCATCGCCGCCGTGGGTGAGGCCCCGGGGGTTTTTGGGGGGTTTTGGGGGGTTTTGGGGTTTTGGGGTCTCACAATCCCCCCTGACCCCCCCCGTGCCCCTCCCCCAGCGCTGCTGTCGCCGCTGCTGAGCCCCTACAGCAAATACTCGGGGATGATCAACCAGGCCACGCCCTACACCTACCCTGGTACGGACTGAAACACCCCAAAACACCCCAAAATAGCCCCAAATATCCCAAATAAACCCAGAAATGCCCTCTGTACCTACCCTGGTACGGACTGAAACACCCCAAAATATCCCAAAATAGCCCAAAATAGCCCCAAATAAACCCAGAAATACTCTCTGCACCTACCCTGGTACGGACTGAAACACCCCAAAATAGCCCCAAATATCCCAAAATATCCCAAAATAAACCCAGAAATATCCTCTGTACCTACCCTGGTACGGACTGAAACACCCCAAAATATCCCAAAATATCCAAAAATAAACTCAGAAATATTCTCTGTACCTACCCTGGTACAGACTGAAACACCCCAAAATAGCCCAAAATCAACCCAGAAATACTCTTTGCACCTACCCTGGTATGCACTTAAAATATCTCAAAATATCCCTAAATAAACCCAAAAATACTCCTTATACTTATCCTGGTATGGATGTAAAATATCCTAAAATTTCCAAAAAATATTCCAAAATAAACCCAGAAATAGCCCCAATACTTGGCTTGCTATGGAGCTAAAAATATCCTAAAATATCCCAAAATCAACCCAGAAATACTCTCTGCACCTACTCTGGTAGGGAACCCAAAATATCCCCAAATATCCCAAAATAAACCCAAAAATACTCCTGGATCTACCCTGGTATGGGGCTTAAAATATCCCAAAATAAACCTAAAAATTAACCTGAGTATGGAGCCTAAAATAAATACAAAATTCCCAGAATAAACCCAAAAATACCCCAAAATGTCCTAAAAAACCCCCAAATACCCCAAAATAATCCAAAACCCCAAAATACCCTGAAATAACCCAAAATCAACCCAAAAATAACCCAAAATATCCCAAAATCCACCCAAAAATAACTCAAAATCAACCCAAAATATCCTAAAATCCACTCAAAAATATCCCAAAATCAACCCAAAAATATCCCAAAATATCCCAAAACCAACCCAAAAATAACCCAAAATATCCTAAAATCCACTCAAAAATACCCCAAAATATCCCAAAATCAACCCAAAAATATCCCAAAATATCCCAAAATCAACCCAAAAATACCCCAAAATCCACCCAAAAATACCCCAAAATCCACCCAAAAATATCCCAAAATCAACCCAAAATATCCCAAAATCCACCCAAAAATATCCCAAAATACCCCAAAATATCCCAAAATCCCCCCAAAATATCCCAAAATCCACCCAAAAATACCCAAAAATATCCCAAAATCCCCCAAAATCCACCCCAAATTCCCTTAAATTCAACCAAGAACCCCCAAACCCCCTCAGCAACACCCAAATTTCACCCAAGGACCCCCCAAATTTCTCCCCCGGGGTTTTTGGGGTCCCCCGAATTTTGGGGACCCCCTGAGCCCCCCAACCCCCCCAGTTCCGGGTGAGGGACGATGGGAACGTGCCCGAGCTCCCGTCGCACCCCTGTGACAAAAAGGGACCCGACCTGCAGTGGCTCAAGGACCTGTGACCCCCCAAAATCGGGGGGGGACCCCGAAATCCACCCCCCCTTCAACCCTGAGGTGGTTTTAGGGGGGCCCCCCAAAATACAGAACGGCTGAGATGAGTTTTTGGTGTTTATTTTGGGGTTTTTGGGGTTTTTTTGGGGTTCAGTCGAAGTCGGGGTTGGAGAATTTGGGGACCCTCGAGGGTTTTTTCGGGGGGGCTGGGGGGTCCAGGTGGGGGAGGGGCTGTGGGGAAAAAAAAGGGAGGGGTCAGAGCCTAAAAGTGACCCCAAAATCTTCCTGAACCCCAAAATTCATCCCAAACCTTTCTGAGCCCCAAAATTCTGCCCCAAATGAATCCCCCAAATCCACTCCTGGCCCCCAAAATTCCTGTGCCCCCAAATCACCCCCACCCAAAAAATGAGCCCCAAATCCCCAAATCAGCCCCCCAAAACCCCCCAAATCCACCCTAAATTCTTCTGACCCCCCCAAAATCAACCCCAGGACCCCCCAAAACCTCCCCCACCCCCAAAATCCACCTGACCCCCCAAATCCACCCCATACCCCCCAAATCAAGCCCCCCAAAACCCCTCTGACCCCCGAAATCAGCCCCAAACCCCCAAATCAGCCCCCCAAATCCACCTGACCCCCCCAAATCAGCCCCAAACCCCCAAATGAGACCCCCAAACCTCCCCAGCCCCCCAAAACCCCTCTGACCCCCCCAAATCACTCCCTCAAAACCTCCCCTGAGCCACAATTCACCCCTGACACCCCAAATCAGCCCCCCAAAAATTCCACCTGACCCCCCAAAATCCCCCGACCCCCCAAATTCTCCCAATCCCAACACTGACCCCCAAATTCACCCCACGACCCCTAAAATCCACCTCAGAACCCCCCAAAATCCATCACTGCCCCCCAAACTTCTCCCAAAATTCAGCCCTGAGACCCAGAACCCCCAAAATCCCCCCAGGACCCCCCAAATCTCCCCTGACCCCCAAATTCTCCCCAAACTCCTCCCTGATCTCCCAAAACGCCCCAAATTCCCTCCAGGACCCCCAAATCCCCCCAGGACCCCCAAACTCCTCCCCTGAGCCCCCAAATCCCCCAGCCCCCAAAATCCCTAGCCCCCAAATCCCCCCAGGACCCCCAAATTCCCCTGACCCCCAAATTCTCCCCAAACTCCTCCCCTAATCTCCCTAAACCCCCAAAATCCCCCAGGACCCCCAAACTCCTCCCCTGACCCCCAGATTCCCTGACCCCCCAAAATCCCCAGGACCCCCAAAATCCCCCCTCCCCCATTACCTGTGCGCCGCCCCCCGCCGGGTTTGGGGGGTTTTGGGGCGCCCCTGCGCCCCCCCCGGGGGTCCCGGCGCCGCCGTTTGGGGTTCGGGGGGTCGGGGGGCCTCGGGGGGCGGGGAGGGCGCCCCTCTCGGGGGCTCGTTCTCCGCGTTCCCGGGGGCGCCGAGTCGGGGACCCCCTCGGGCCCCCCTCGTCCTGGGGGGAGATTGGGGGTCAGGGGATTTGGGGGTCCTGGGGGATTTGGGGGTCAGAGGGGATTTTGGGAGGTTCTGGTGGAGATTTGGGGGTCCTGGGAGGAATTTGGGGCGTTCTAGGAGATTAGAGGAGGAGTTTGGGGAGAATTTGGGGGTCAGGGGGATTTGGGGGTCAGGGGATTTGGGGGCTGAGGGATTTGGGGGCTCAGGGGAGGAGTTTGGGGGTGTTGGGGGGAATTTGGGGGTCCTGGAGGGAATTTGGGGCGTTCTGGAAGATCAGGGGAGGAGTTTGGGGAGAATTTGGGGGTCAGGGGAGATTTGGGGGTCCTGGGGAATTTTGGGGGTTCTGGGGACTCAGGGCTGAATTTTGGGAGAAGTTTGGGGGGCAGTGATGGATTTTGGGGGGTTCTGAGGTGGATTTTAGGGGTCGTGGGGTGAATTTGGGGTCAATGTTGGGATTGGGAGAATTTGGGGGTCAGGGGGATTTTGGGGGTCAGGGTGGAATTTTTGCCTTTTTGGGCTGGTTTTGGGTGATTTTGGGTATGTTTCGGGTGATTTTGGTTGTTTTGGGGCAATTGTGGGTGGTTTTGGGGCGATTTTTGGGGTGATTTTGGTTATTTTTGGGGTGATTTTAGGATTTTTGGGTGGTTTTTGGGTGTTTTTGGGAGTTTTTGGGTGGTTTTTGAGGTGATTTTTGGGTGCTTTTTGGGTGATTTTGGGTGGTTTTTGAGGTGATTTTTGGGTGCTTTTTGGTGTGTTGGTGATTTTTGGGGTGCTTTTTGGGTGATTTTGGGTGTTTTTGGGATTTTGGGGTGATTTTGGGTGATTTTGGGTATTTTTGGGAGCCCCACCTGCAGCAGCACCGTCAGCTGCCCCTGGCGGTACCGATCGCCGTGAGCGTCCAGCACCTGCATCAGGAACCTCGCGGGGGAGGGGGCGGGCTGGGCGGGGCCAGGTGTGTCCAGGTGTGTCCCGGGTGTGCCCAGGTGTGTCCAGGTGTGCCAGATGTCCCCAGGTGTGCCCAGGTGTATCCCCAAGTGTGCCCAGGTACATCCCAGGTGTGCCCAGGTACATCCCAGGTGTGCCCCAGGTGTATCCCCAAGTGTGCCCAGGTGTGTCCCAGGTGTGCCCAGGTACATCCCAGGTGTGCCCAGGTACATCCCAGGTGTGCCCCAGGTGTATCCCCAAGTGTGCCCAGGTGTGTCCCAGGTGTGCCCAGGTACATCCCAGGTGTGCCCCAGCTATCCCCCAGCTGCCCCAGGTGTCCCCAGGTGAAACCAGGTGCCTTGAGGGTGTCCAGGTGTGTCCCAGGTGTGTCCCATCTGTCCCCAGGTGTGCCCAGATACATCCCAGGTGTGCCCCAGCTGTGCCCAGGTACATCCCAGGTGTCCCTCCAGGTGTTCCCCAGCAGTCCCAGATGTGTCCCAGGTGTGCCCAGGTACATCCCAGGTGTCCCCAGCTGCCCCAGGTGTGCCCAAGTGTCCCTCAGGTGTGCCCAGGTGTGTCCCGGGTGTGCCCAGGTACATCCCAGGTATCCCTCCAGGTGTTCCCCAGCAGTCCCAGATGTGTCCCAGGTGTGCCCAGGTGTGTCCTGGGTGTGCCCAGGTACATCCCAGCTGTGCCCAGGTGTCCCTCCAGATGTTCCCCAGCAGTCCCAGCTGTGCCCAGGTACATCCCAGGTGTGCCCAGGTGTCCCTCCAGGTGTTCCCCAGCAGTCCCAGGTGTGCCCAGCTATCCCCCAGCTGCCACAGGTGTGCCCAAGTGTCCCCCAGGTGTGTCCCAGCTGTCCCCAGGTGTGTCCCAGCTGTCCCCCGGTACATCCCAGCTGTGCCCAGGAGTCCCCAGGTGTGTCCCTGCTGGCACAGGTGTTCCTCAGCAGCCCCAGCAGCCCCAGGTGTATCCCAGGTGTGCTCCAGGTGTGTCCCACGTGTGCCCAGGTGCGTCCCATCTGTCCCCAGCTGTTCCCAGGTGTGCCCAGGTGTGTCCCATCTGTCCCCAGCTGTTCCCAGGTGTATCCCCAGGTGTGTCCCAGCTCTCTCCAGCTCTCCCAGGTGTGTCCCAGCTCTCCCCAGGTGTATCCCCAGGTGTGTCCAGCTCTCTCCAGGTGTGTCCCAGCTCTCTCCAGCTGTCCCAGGTGTGTCCCAGCTCTCCCCAGGTGTGCCCCAGCTGTCCCAGGTGTGTCCCAGCTCTCCCCAGGTGTGTCCCATCTGTCCCCAGGTGTGTCCCAGCTCTCCCCAGGTGTGTCCCATCTGTCCCCAGGTGTGTCCCAGCTCTCCCCAGGTGTGTCCCATCTGTCCCCAGGTGTGTCCCAGGTGTGTCCAGGTGTGCCCCAGCTGTCCCAGGTGTGCCCCAGCTCTCCCCAGGTGTGCCCCAGCTGTCCCAGGTGTGTCCCATCTGTCCCCAGGTGTCCCCCAGGTGTGTCCCAGCTCTCCCCAGCTGTCCCAGGTGTATCCCAGCTCTCCCCAGGTGTGTCCCAGCTGTGTCCCCACCTGCGCTCCAGCCGCAGTCTCCGTGTCACGCGCTGAACCTGCCGCAGCCGCTGCAGCGCCCGCGCGTTCACCTGGGGAGGGGCGGGGCCCAACGGGGCGGGCTCTGAGGGGCGTGGCCACCCGCCATTTTGTAACCCTGCCGCCATTTTGTGACCCCATCCGCCATTTTGTGACCCCATCCGCCATTTTGTGCCGCCATTTTGTCTCCCCCGCCATTTTGTGACCCCATTTCACGACCCCCCACCTGCCATTTTGTGACCCTGCCACCATTTTGTGACTACCACCCGCCATTTTGTAACTCCCTCCGCCATTTTGTGCTACCATTTTGCGACTCCCACCTGCCATTTTGTGACCCCCACCACCATTTTGTGCCGCCATTTTGAGACTCCCACCACCATTTTGTGCCGCCATTTTGTGACTCCCACCGCCATTTTGTGACCCCATCTTGTGCCCTCCGCCATTTTGTGATGCCATTTTGTGATGCCATTTTGTCCCCCACCTGCCATTTTGTGCCGCCATTTTGTGACCCCACCTACCATTTTCTGACCCCCACCCGCCATTTTGTGCCACCATTTTGTGACCCTGCCGCCATTTTGTGATGCCATTTTGAGACTCCCACCGCCATTTTGTGCCGCCATTTTGAGACTCCCACCCGCCATTTTGTCACCTCTTGCCATTTTGTGACGCCATTTTGAGACGCCATTTTGAGATGCCATTTTGAGACTCCCACCCGCCATTTTGTGACCTCTTGCCATTTTGTGACGCCATTTTGAGACGCCATTTTGAGACTCCCACCCGCCATTTTGTCACCTCTTGCCATTTTGTGACGCCATTTTGAGACGCCATTTTGTGACGCCATTTAGAGACTCCCACCCGCCATTTTATCACCTCTTGCCATTTTGAGACGCCATTTTGTGACGCCATTTTGTGACGCCATTTTGAGACTCCCACCCGCCATTTTGTGACCCCCCACCAGCCATGTTGTGCC
Organism: Luscinia luscinia; assembly: GCA_034336685.1. Taxonomy (NCBI): domain Eukaryota; kingdom Metazoa; phylum Chordata; class Aves; order Passeriformes; family Muscicapidae; genus Luscinia; species Luscinia luscinia. The sequence goes on along the minus strand of JAKWBO010000258.1, from coordinate 379 downwards.
CCACGTTGTGCCCCTCACCTGCCGGATCTCGCGGCACCGCCTGCCCAGCGCCTGCAGCTTCAGCCGCCGCCGCCCGCCGCTCGGGCTCTCCCCCTCCCCCTCTCCCTCCCCCTCCCCCCCCCTCACGGCTCCCCCCGCGGCGGGCGGGCTGGGGCGGGGGAGGGGCAGAAGCGATGCCGCCCGCCCCCTCGGGCCCCCCTCGGGCTCCCCCTCGCTCTCCAGGATGTTGCCCCCGAAGAGCGGCTCCAGCGCCAGCCCAGCGCCAGCGGCGCCGAGAACTCCCTCGAACGACACGCCCGCCATGCCTGGGGGAAAAATCACCAAAATCATCCTGGGAACCCAAAATCCAACCTGGGAACCCCAAAATCACCCTGGGAAC